>VDFB02171549.1:0-16250 GCA_007258455.2 Sequoia sempervirens
ATTCATTCCCTAAATTTTCAAATTCCATCATTCATTATCAATTCACAATCAAATAAAAGACAACATCGAACCTGGTTTACTATAATTAATATATGTTTAAATTCATTTCTTCTTAAAAGTAAAAATACTTTTCTAACCTATTTCTTTGTGTTTTGTGCAGGTTCAGAAAAGAGAATTTCTACATTAAATTTTCCAGAATTTAAATACAAGAACTTGAAATCAGAAAGAACCTGTTAAAACTCGAAAACTGGCTGAAAAATGATTCTTTGAAAACTTTTGTCAACCCCAAAGTCAAATCACCCGATTTCAATGAAGAATATGCAATGATCTTAGCTTCAAAATTATGCTTCAAAACAAAATCCTTAAGAAAAACTCTTCTGAAACAATTGCTGTATTGAAATTTTGCTAAAAAGCTGCTGCCGTAAAATTCTTCCCGTGAATGTATGCACACTTCCCAAAATCCCTCTTTTTGATATCAATTCATGCAATTCCCTTTCAATCACAAAACTTAACTGGCAAATCAATTTGCATTGTAAATAACTCATTCAGTTCAACTAATTCTTCAAAATATCATAACAGACCTTTAACTGACAATCAGAGACTCTTATCTCATCGAAAATATCTTGTTTTTAAAAAAATATCTATTTTGAACACAATTCAATTTGCACAATTAAAACATCAATAATATTATTTTAATTAAAACATTGCAAAGAATTAACTTTCACTGATAAATTCAACAACATATTTAATTTAACTTAATAAATTAAATCACAAACATTGGCATAAACATTAATAAACATTTAATAAAATCGATATTAAATACGCAAACACAAAACAATATATATTTAAACACGACAAGACAAACTGGGCTACGCGGGGAAACACAGAGATACTCATTCGAAAATGAACGATGGTTTAAAAGGACCTGTCAATACCTCCGACAACATATTTATAATGAATTAGGGTACACTCAGACCTGACAAGCAGGTGGAGCTGTTACCCGATACCTGTGTCTGCAGGAAAACATTAAGGTTAAAACATGTATATATATAAACTCATGTTAGAAAACACACCGTGAATAAGAATTACAGCCTAGCAGGGTGCTCACGAATGAGTAATGCTACACTATCTTATCCACCGACACAAACGAGCAAGATCAATTATATACAATCATATCAACATAATAACATAAGCAATAATTATAATCAATAAGCCATATCATGAATGAAACTATCACAATATCATCAAACCAACATAACCAAATAACGGGATGTCAATGTATCATCATAAAATCAAACAACATAGTATCACAATGAACTAAACATCTAACAAATAGAATCAAACTAAGCGGTGTTAATAATACAAGCTGGAGGGACACTACATTCTCCCCTAGGATGAGCTTGCTCACGGAAGCCTACAAACATAAAATAAATAAAGAAACTCACATCCATATTCGTTACGAGTGATAGAAGACTTCGTCGATTGGGGTCCACTTGACCCGTATCTAGTCAACGTCTCGATCCCTCAAGATCAAGTCCTGACGCTGAAGGATGTGCATGGTTTCCAAAGAATGATGCCTATCCTCCTCCAGAAACTGCTCCAACTACACCCTGGTGCTCAATCTGACGATTATCGACTTCGGTAAACACCCTATGCGATCTACCTACGTCTCCTACTATTGGCTCAAAAGCCGCCGGTCTCTGACTAAACCCAGAAGTACCCTTTTGAGGGCATTGACAAGCAATGTGTCCTTGTTGGCCACAAGTGAAACATTCTATACTCCTCCTAAATCCTCTATCTCCTGGAGGTACACTAGATCGTGGAAAATTACCTCCACTAACCACAGACTGAGAACTCTGTGCTAGTTGATTGAAAGCACATCTATAGCTTTCAGCGGTAGCATTTTTTGAATGTTTATGCATCACATTCTATATAATGTAACACTTACCCGACTTAGTTACATTATAACAAAGAGCAAAAACAAAGTTAACAGAATTTTTTTTTTTATTGTTTAAACATATGTTATAAAGTATCTAAGACATTGTTATATAAACTTAACAAATAAACTAAACACATTGATCATCAACAAAAGTACAAATTTGATTTCATGTAAGATCCTGTTTATAAAATTACATACAATTATATATCCCAAATGTCCATTTTACATAAAGCAAGATTTCAAAGAATCTCCATACATCAAAGGTGATACAATCAGTACACTCTTATACAAGAGGTAAGTTTACAAAACATAAAAGTGTTCATCGACATCAGATAGTGTCATGCCTGAAAAATTCGACAAGAAAATTCACAATTTTTTTTTTTATAAGGCTATTAATTAAACAAATTAACACTCTAAGCATTTGAGATGCAGGATGTATCTATGGTACACACAACACACCCTTGGGTTAGTCATTCCTTTGTGTATCTTTATAGGTAAAATATTCTTGAGCTCTTCTTTTAGGATAATATACCAAAGTTAATTTTCACCAACTCAAATGTAATGCCCTAAATTTACTCCAAGGCAAAACATGACTAAATTTTTTTTATTTATTTATACACACATGTTTGCAAATTTGCTATCGATACACTAACCATGCGTAACATGATGATGTAATACACTCATCGGATGACATTGCCCCTGTAAGGAGATCAATGACACATCACCTAGGGCGAGGGTTTAGTATAAAGGCGAGCAGGTATGTGTGAAGGCCATCACTCGTACCCTCAAGCGATCATGAGAAAAATTGGGCCCAACATTTGAGTATGAGTAACTACTAGATATAAGTAAGGATTAATTGACGAAACATTGCTTAGTTGAAAGCTCTACCCACGAAATCATCTTGTCGATCTACATTCAATATTTCAACTAGAAATTTAAATATGAAAGTGAATATAATAATTACAATTTGCAAGTTAATAATTAGATTTCTATTTTAATTAATTTATTATTATTATTACTTAATCGTTATTAATTTAATTATATATACTCTAAAATAAATTTATAAGGTATAAAATAATTTAAACATATAAATACCTTTTAAAACTCCTTATCATTTTACATGTTGCTTATTTCCCTAAATACCAGTAATTATTTTCATTTACATTTTGCATATTATTATTTTTCCCTTAAAGGGAAAAGAAAGAAGTGTGCAGAAAAAGAGACCTTAACTTAATTTCAAAGAATTTTATTTTAACTAATAATCTTTACCTTGGTTTATAGTCCTATTTAACTTAATAGATTCTTCTTGTTAGAATATGGGAACATATTCTCCTCTCTAAAGGATAATTGTATTCTAAGTATTCCCCACGATGGCTTTTAAATACTAAAGAGTGAATTCTTACGAGGGGAAAATGATGCTTACCTACATTTCAAGATATAAATATAAATATGCGCTGAGGAAGTCATGGGTGACGTTAATTCCACACTCTAAGTAAAGGAGGTAACATTATGCAAGATAGCACTTGCCCGAATTGTTGATTTAACCAACCATATGATTACAAATTCTATATTTATATTTTTTTTGAATGATATGCAACATTAATTCTTGATTCGCTGTTTTGCTCATCCCTGTCTTATTTAACCCAAGAGATCGATTGAATTATTGGACTTTGACTGAAATGAATAGCGAACATAAAGGCGTTGGGATTATACTATGCCTCTTCATTAGCTTCACTCGTGCCATGGATGCTATTGGACATTGATTTGGTCAAACTCATGGCTAATAACAAAAGTGGCCACATACATTTTATTGCGTAGAACCACACTGCTACTACTATAGGACTGAATCCACACCACATACTGAAAGTAACAAGAACAGAGATCATGTAATATCCTGCTATGGTGTTTTTGTGACCTCTTGCTACTGTGGAGGTAACTTTGTTACGAACTTTGCAGACGCATTACTCCTAAATCTTTGTATCTTTTATTCTTCTCACCATTAGCTAGTAAACCTTACACCGATATATTCTCACGCTTGGGTAGTGTGGTGGAGAGTGGACCAGAAGGTTTCAGGAAGTATCATTTCTTAACCTATCACAGATACTATTGTGTGTTCCATACCAGTGGTAAAAAGGAAGGTGGTGCTTGTAACATGTGGGTTGGAAGGAGCAACTCGCACCTACTTGTACTCTAGGATCGTGATAAGACGCTTCATCGGAGAAGGAATGGTATAAGAAAAAAGAGAAAGTTCATGTAGATCATGAGGTGATTAGGGGCAGAAATCGGGCATTGCAGGACACATATTAGAGGATGAATTTCAAGAGAATCATACTTAACAAGACAAGCAAGCTTTCCGCGGTGTATCAATTATTCTTAATCAGGCCTATGAACAAAAATCTAAGTGCTATTTTCACTGCACACAAAGCTGCAAGAAGCATTAAATATCGACTCGCTCCTCAAGGATGTTTAAATGCATGATCTTGGTGGAGATACAGGGAGAGAATTGACGTCCACTTCATCACTTTATTAGACACAAATAAAAAGAATTCGCTACCAATACTAAATGCAGAAACACAACACTATAAACCTGTGGATGCGCCTGCCAATCTCCCACTCTCTGGCATGTGGGTCACCCAGTATTCCTTCTCTAAGGGCGTATATGGGGAGGTAATAACTGTATGCATTGATTTAAGATACTAGTTGATTTCAACAGCTGAAGTCTATTCGAGTGCCAAATTTAATTTACTCAGAGGACACATTGACTCTCCTTATGCACTCCTCATCTCATCGCACCTATTTAGACATCCAGGCTGAGACGACTGGTCTACATCCCCTATAATATGCAAACCCTCGAAGAGTTTTAAGGTAAGCTTCATGGAGGATTATGAGGATGGTTGCACCTGCCAACAATAATAGATATGTGCCCCTTATAAAATCAATGCAGGCAACTGGTTTATCACATCATTTTTATTGCTATTTTTTTTTGTTGTTTCCAAACAATGACAGGGGGTGGCCATATTGGCTTGCAGATGCACTCAAGTCCCAACTATGAAAATGCTGATTTTCTTTACTTAACAAGCCACTGGAGCTTCAGTTCCACTAGCTGCGACCTCAGTAGATTGTGCCCATGAACCAAGGATGGGAATTTACAAACACATGTGCTTACTCAATATGTTCTTTGGATTTAACTATCTTTTTTTTTCTTTTTATTATTAATATTATTATTATTATTTGGTATCAAAACGCATAGCTACTGGCTAGAGTTACATTTTACATAGGTCCAGCTCAAAGATTATTCTATCATCTTAAAGTGATTACATGGACGAAGGAGCAACATGACCTTCTACAAAATCTACCATGCGGTACATAATCTATACAGATCCTTTACTCAGCGTCTAGCTTCCATTGCTTATGCCATCGATGTCTTTGCTAACATTTTGTTCCAAGAGGAAGATAACTACGCCTATTATAGAATGAATAATTGGGTTCATCCTTCAAACCTGGAGTTATCATAGCAACTTTTATTTTATTTTATTTTATACACAGATTTAATATAAAGTCTTATCCTTCTTAAGTATGTGCATGAGTAGGCTCAGAAAATTCATGGCTAACTCAAAATGCTTAACCCAACTTCCTATCAGAGGACATAATATAATCTTTTCCACCATTCAACCAAGTATCTAATTTGAAGGGAGCATGATAGAAGGTTATCCCGTGAAGGGTATTTATGTGAAATTATACAATGTTGTTAGTAGCTTAATCAGAGGATAAAATAGTTTCTAATTTATTTATTTTTTTACAATTTCCAAGTAAAAACAGTTAGCAATGCAATTGTATCTCTTTTCAACCAAACACACAAAAACTTGCAAAGGAAATATTTAGATGTACATAAACAAATTGCTTATGGCAGATAGTCATCATGTTATATATGGAGGGTAAGACTTAATAATGGAACAGTGTTTTCTTCTTTCTTTCTTTTTTTTTTTTAACACAAAAATCAGGCATCCTATTTCAAATGGTACTTCATTTCTATGTAACAAGACTGGCTCACAAGTTGTAACTTTTCCAGATCTGATTGCAAAATTTGCAATGAGACAAACACACCATTATGTCTTGCTCTTTCTCTTTCTACAATATACTAACCCTCAATTTTACAAACAATACTTAATAATGCAATGAATAACACATTGTTAGATAAGGCTTGCTCTCCACCCTACCATAATGGCGTCATGGAGCTTCGTGGGCTCTAGCCATATCCCCGAGCAAGGAATATTTCAACTCCAAGATGATGAATGGAGTCTTCTCAAATTTTTACAAAGGAATATGAATAACCTAACATCAAATTTCATGTATCAAAGTTTTCTACCTTCCCATTCAACCATGATCCATGCAACAAGCCATTTTCTTACAGCAGATAAACAAAAGAGGGAATGGAAGTAAAGGATAACTTATCTCTTTTCGTTTTTTTTTGGGTGAGGAAATCAACTCTTTTCTCCTTCCCTTCTCTCCAAGACAAGCTATCTTGATGTGCTATCTTTCAAAAGGACTCCTCCCATCTTCTCATTCTTCCTACTATCTTCACTAAAGTTCTCCAAAAGGAGAAGTGGGTAACATCCACTTCCTCTTTTCCATCCAAGTATATAGGCATTCAACTTGAATTCACCTGAATGAGAGAGAGACACTTGTCACTCTCTCATTTGATCTTTCAACACACATCCCCACAAGCTCTCACACATGTGTGAGACTTTTGGGGAGATGGGGAAAGTACTATGACACTCTACCCAATGACCCTTACAAGGTGGCTCCACACATGTGAGAGATTTGATGCTCTTTCCAAGTTCATTAATGAACTTTGGGGAGTGTGGTGGGGAAGTGATAAGTCACTTCTCCCAACTCCCAAAGACTCAAATTCGTCACACCCTTTCAAGTGGACTTTTGAAGGGTCAATTCATGTCCTTGGGACCATATTGCATGCCCACTTGTCCCCTACAACTATGGTATAGACCCTAGGGGGTTTATCTTTGTATCCCAACTAAAGAAATTGACCAACAACCCTCTTTAAAGTCCCACTTAAGGTTCTATCCGAGTTTCACACTTGGATAAGGGTTCATAAACCTTAACTCCAACTTATATCTCACATGACACAATTAAATAACCTTTCAACCCAAAAGAATAAACATAGTAACTATTTTCCTTTGGCTCCAAAATAAGGAAATCAAGTACATAAGCACAAAATGGTGTCTTTCAATTTGTTCTGTGTTCTCGTATTAGCACCTCTTTTCTTTCCTGCACATTACCAATGAAATCATAAGCAACCATCATATATCACATTATTTTGGTAACTAAAATAAGATTTAATTGTGCAACCATTTCATTAAAATTCCAATTCACATTCATAGTTTACAAGTGCCTAATACTTCTATGGAAATGATAATAAAACATTTCAAAATGAAATACAAGCACATTTTCATGAAATCACACTATGCATTGCCTGAAATATATCTAAGCATCTATAAGTATATAACAAAATTAAGATTGTATTATTCACATGAAAAGCGGGGTCTTACACCTAAAACATGCCACACATGTATCTCATAAAAAATATAGTTTTTCCTACCTGATAATTTGATAAAAAATAGTTGTAATAGATTTCATATTTGCAAATTTATTGTTACTTTCTTTCTATATATTAGGTGTATTTTTTAGTAGATATTTGAAATTCAATTAACCCATGGTTCAATGGAAATCTGAGAATAATCATGCTCCGCCTCTTTTAATAGGCTATTTTTCTTTGAAATTATTCTTAAAATGAAGAGGGGAAAAGTTTCTAGATACATAAAAACACTAGATTAAATCTTGTAGTAGTAAAAAATTGTGACTATTTAGGAGGTAATTTTGTAAGCACTCACCAGTCCAAAAATTGAGGGAAAGAACTTCTACAACTATGTAATATATATACACAAATAATAAATAATGTGTTAAGTTTTATGGTTCCACTTGCAAAAGTGGACAAGAAGCTTTTATGAAGAAAACATAATTTTCTTACTTTAAGCATAGAGAATCGGTTCTTGCTTTCAGTAGACATGCAAAAGCTTCTTTAAGTACCTAGTAGTTTTTAGAAGGGCCTATAAGCTTCTACATTTCAATTCTTTTAATTTTTTTATTTTAAGATTAATTTTAGTAAGGGCCTGTAATATTTCTTCACTTCAATTCTTTTGATTTTTTCTTTTTAGATTAGTTTCAACTTCAATTCCATTTTTTAATATTTTATTCAAAGAGTAGTTGCAAGAAGATATATAATATTTCTTTAGTTCAATTGTTATAATGTGAAGGTGGTTTTTTTGCATTGCTCTTTTTGAATCAACACGTAGGAATTTTAGGATCAACTGTGTATGTTGTTTAGATTTGCAATGTTGAGTTGTTGAGTTCTAATGTTTTTATTTATTTTTCTCATTCCATTTTTTTAACAGTTTATTAGACATTAAGTTTGTTATTTAGGTGTGTCAAAATACCCCAAAGTGGAAGGATTTTTATTTTTTAGATTTGAACTATTGATTTCTAGCATTTTAAATTTTATGTATGTAGCCTATTTGATGCAATTTAGCAATTTATTTGATATTAGGTTTGTTATTTAGGTGTGTCAAAGTCTAATAAAGTTTTCCTACATTATCTACTTAGATATGCCTTGAGGATGGAAGGATATTTTATTTTTACTTAATTCCTTTGGGGCCTACAAGATTTTTATTTTATCTTTTCCTGCAATGATTTATTTTCTTTTCCCATTCTTTTAATCTTCAATTTTAAAGGTAGTCTATTCAAAAATGTTGCTCTAAGGTCAACTATGTGGGTTGTTTATATTCAGCGCTTGTGTTTGGTTTGCATCATTTACAATTCTACTGTTGTGTACCATTTGATGTAGTTTTAGCAATTTCTTATGTTATATTTTTTATTTGGAATACTTCCCCTTTTTGTTTTGTTTTAATTGAAATACTTCAACATGATAATATGAATTGTGCAATGTACTAGTCAAGAATTTACAAAGAGAGGCACTTTCCTGCCAACAATAGTGGCCTAAATTAAAACCCTACAAGAACTTTATGGATTAATAATTTGCTTATGGCATGGGTCTACTATGGTGAAAGGAACAACAACAACTCTCCCATATCTATACAATAGATTCTCACAGGCGTGAACCTCTAGGATATGTAACACCCCTCCTTTGTTGTGCTCTGTTAATCAGGCAATGTTTTCCTATGTTATGCTTCGATCATGTTAACATGTGAATTAATGATGCTTTATGCTTTGATTATGTTAATAATGTTACTTTGTCAGTTAGTGATATTGTATTGGTGAAGGGGACGGGGTTGTATCACTCGCTTGCGAGTGCCCTATGATTCTGAGATTTCCTCTTCACGGTGTGTCTGATCATATTATGTATATATGCACGTTCGACATGCTCTTTGTTGCAGGTTGGCAGGTACATGACATCGACTCCACCTGGTTTCCAGGTCTGAGCGTGTCCATTGACCAACGAAAATTAATTGGGAGATAGTAGCTAGGGTTTCCGAACCAGGTCGTCACCCTAGTCATAGCATGTTGTTGGTTTGTCGTCGGGGTCAGTTGTTTTAATGTGGTCAGTTCCCCTTGAGTGTTTATTTAATTTCAAGTTAAAGTTTATTAAATGGCTTGCGTAGTCTAATTAATGATTGAATGTGTTTAGTTGCAAGCTAAAAGTGATTAAATAGCTTTTGGAAATTAAAAATGATGAATGTTTTGTCTCATTGAGTTGTTGGAAAATTAGTGATTAATTAATTAATTTAATTGAATTAACAAAATAATCTAATTTTGAATTAGATTTACTTTATTGATAATTTAAATTAATTGTGTGAATTAGCTAAATTATCCCTTTTGAATTAAAAGTGTAAAAGATTTAATTCTTTTGTTGAATGTAAAGTGCTAAAATAATTTTGAATTCAAATTGGAAATAGAAAATGGGTTAAAGTTATTAAAAATTCAAATATTTCTTATGCAAGACTTTGGGGGTAAAAAGGATATTTTCAGAAATAGTTGACTATTTGGTAAAAGATATTTGTGTTGAAATTGAAATAGGAATTTTGAAATTGAATTTAGTTTGATTTTGAAAGTGAGGTTGCATTTTTGGATTGGAATGTAATTAGAATCTGAATGTGAATTTGGGGAGTTTGGAGAAAAAGGATATATTTTTTTTTAGGGTTTTCTTTTCAACTCTCTCCATGGATTTCTTGGTTTGGAATTTTTTGGTGGAGAAGCTTGGAGGAGGCTAAAATGGTGGAGTTGAAGGAGTGCTTGGAAAAATCTCCATGGAGGAAGCTTGCCAAGTTTGGAGAAAACATAAGGTTCTATCTTTTCTCCCTTCCTCTTCTTGCTCATTTGAATGGTTAAAAAAAACATAGTTTTAGATTCAATAAACATCCTTGGGAAAAGCTTTTCAATTTGAAAAATGGTAAATGGATTTGGAAATACAAAGAAAAAAAAAATCGAAAGAAATAGATAACTCAATGTTCAAACTTGTTTTAAAAAAAAAACCATTTGCTTATTTGGAAATAAGTTCTATTTCTTGAATTGGGTTGAGATTGTTTTTACAATTTGAATTTGAAATCATGATTTGGGTATATATAATTGGGAATACAACCATATATAGCAATATATGGAAATACCCACCATTATATATACATATATAATTGTATTTTATGAAAATTTTAAATGTTGGGTAAAACCAGTTATCCTTGGTTTTTATTTATTTGAGAAAAAAACACAGTATTAAAATTGTTTTAAAAATGGTTTTTTTTGGTGGTTGGGGAGGTCAACCCCCACCACCACCGCCGCTGCGGCCATCGCCGCCCGCAGGGGAGGCGTTGGCTGTGTGTAAACACACGGCCACCGCCGCCCGCAGGGGGGGCGGGCTGTGTGTGAACACATAGCCGTCGCTGCCCACAGGGGGGCGCCGGGCTGTGTGTAAACACACAGCCACCGCCGCCCATGGGAGGCGGCGCTGTGTGCTTTGCAAACGGCCACCGCCGCCCGGCGGGAGGCAGGGGCTGTGTGCCCTAGGGCTGGCTCTCTTCCCTATGAATATTGTAAATTCGAAATTACTTTTTTTTATTTTATTTATTATTTCAAATTAAAACTTTTTTAATGAAAATTATTTTATATTATATTTTATATAATATTTATAATATTTAATATTATATATTATATAAATTATAATATGTTTAATATAATTTAAATTAAATGAAATTTGGTTTAAGTTCAAATATATTTTAATCTATTTGTTAAATCATAAGGTTTATAGAAATGTTTAAATTGAAAATATTAATTATTTCATATATTTTTTTTAATTAAAGGAATTTTAATGAGCTCAAAATGTATGTTATGTTAATCATGGGGTTTTGGAAATATAGATTAATTGGAAAATCTATGTATATGTTATGTGTTATGGTTTACTCAATGAGAGTTATATTTAAAGTTATTTAAATGATTCAGTTGCAAATAAAACATAACTTTATTTGGTATATTTAAATAAGGTTAAATGTCAAATTAGAACCTCTAAACGACTTTGTGATTATTATGGTTGCAGAACTGAGAGTAAAGGATGAACTTTTTAATTAACTTAAATGTTTTTTTTATCAAGTGGTTTATCTTTAGCATGTGATCCTGAAACTTAGGGAGAACAGTTGTTTTAATTTTAACCAGAAAGCTGCATCATCAAAGTGTTTGATTATGGTTATGGTTATGAGATTTTGAGTAAATGATTTGTTCTTTAAATATCTCAATGACATGAAGAGAAATGGGATCAGTTGATTGGATAGATGCAAGTCAGGAAATTTGTGATTGAATGGATTTAGGAAATCCGAACATTAGTTTACCTATTGGTCTGAAATGTTTTCAGTGCTTAATTGTACGCCTTCGATGTTGTGAAATGAAAGTGAATGTTTTGTGAATCTTCCTGATATGGGTTCATTTATTGGTATGGGTGTTTATACGTGTGTTTTTATGATTGTTGACTGTAAGTCATTTCTTGTTGATCATGTAAGTCTTCCAGCAGTGTTTTCTTGAGATGATGTTGTGTCTCTTATGTTTTGCTTTGGCTTTATTGGATTATGTGTGAGTAAGCTCAAGTGGTTACCTAGTTCTTTGAACGGGTTGTGTGACCTTGTGATTCATGGTTGAGTCGAGTTTCAGTTGTTATGTGGGTTTCATTATGTAGTCAACCTTGTGTTAGCCTTGGGTAGTGCACGTTTTGGTTTCCAGTTTTGTACATCCGTAGGGATGTGTTACCTGTTGAGGTGTTGGATTTTTGTGATAAGTGTTAGTGCATTGTCTACCCTTGGCATGTGGTTGAGTTATGTGTTGTCGATAGGGGAGTGGCTTTCAAACGAGTGCCGGACCCAAAGTGGTTCCAGGATAACTCGTGTGAAAGTTAGTTAATTAAGTGAAAATTAAAATAACTTACTAGGGAGAGAGTAGCTTTGAACATTAATAAGATAATTTAGCCTCGCTCATTGGCTCAAGGGCTTGTACGAGACTTGAGATGAGTCGGGAAGGCCTGGAATGGCAAGATCGTTATCTTGTCTTCTCGAAAGATAATCGATTCCGCTCTGGTGGGCATATGGCGCCGGGTTCGTGAGAGGTTACCAGGATATCCCGAGAGGGGAGCCGGGACCTAGGAAGAACACCATTGGATAACCAATGCAGCCTTTGCGATGACACTCCTCCTATGACAGCAGTCGGTATGGTGTTGTACCGTGAGTTTATTTTGTACAGTGATGGTACTCAATTTTTGTACTCTGGAAGCATTGTAACCTTTGTGTTAAGTAATGTGGGTTTTGATCTTGTTTCAGTTCAGTTTATGTGTTAGCTAATGTCTAGAGGTAGATGGTCTTATCTAGGAAATCCTTGTTACTATCTCCTAGCATGGAGGGAGTGGGGCCTTTGGGTTCCACGTGGTCGGGTGGCGTGCATCTTTCCGTTGGTCCTTCTTCATGTTCGTGTGTTCGTGATTTTCAGCTGGAGAGCTCGTGGGAATCAGTTCTTCTCATGCCTTGTTCTTCCAGTTCTTATTGTATCTTTTACCCCTCATTTGTATCGAGGTGGAATTTGTAAATTGTAATCTTGAGTATTGGATTTACCTCATTCGGGGAATGAGTGATGTAACCTTATTGTTTAAATGTTAAATGGGAATCTTGAGGTATTTATTTATCCTTGTTGTAATTTTATCTTGCATGGAATGTATGTTATCTCATTTCCTTAAGTGCTTAATGTTTTAGTTTATGTTAATGTTATTTGATGTTGGGTTTTTAAGTAATCTTGGTCTCGTGGCCTTAGAGGTTGTTGGCAATATGTATTCACCTTGCATGTTATTGGTACTTAAAAAAAAAAAAAAATTGGTACGTTTAAGTGGTGAATTGCAACTTCCTCTAGGGTTGCGTGGCGGGGCATTACAAGATATGTGACAAAATGTATATGGTAAGCGTATCCCTATTTGCAAGCATTGGGTACATAACCCTTTGATAAATAACTTAGTTGTTGTTATTATTTGCAATCCCTACGAGGGTTGGTTGGTGAATTTTTCTTATTGGTTCAATCTAAGTAATTAATCAACTAAAATGAGGCCAAATCCATTAAAAAAATTCCAATTGGCATTATATAATTTAACTGATTACACTTATTAGTGATTTTGCTAGCAATAGGTTTATTCCTACCATTTGAATCAACATCTAGGTGATTTCATTTATGTAATAAACTGGAGGTTGTTTAGACTATGTGAGAACATAGAATGCTCTTTGATTTGAAATGGTTGAGTTCAAACATGTTAGTAAAGTTGGTTAACATTGCCACTAAATGTGCACATGAAGTATTTTTCAATCACAAGACTGCATAAGACTCTACTTAATAAAATACAAAAAAAAAGTGCGAACATTACACATTATTATGGCATCCTTGCAAAACTATACATCACAAACATGGAACTTAAATTTATTGATGGATGTTGAAACCTTTAGAAGAATTTTTAAAAGTCGGGTAACAAATTGGTTACATAGGACTTAACTAAATTTATGGAGTATGAGACCATAGAAAATTTGAAAGAGTCACGTAATAGTAAGAATGATTCTTCTAAATTTAGATATTGGTAAACCTACATTGCTCTTGTTATATCATAGATATTTCCCTCCATTTTGGTGATCAAAAAAATTCATACCTAATTTTGTAGGATCAGATTTTGTTGTTTACTAAGTAGGGGATAAGCAATATAGAGTTCATCACTAGTTTGTACAAAATCTAATTGAACTGAGGAAGAAGAGGAGATTATAGTTGGAGAGATATTTTCTTACAAATAAAACTTATTGTAGGATGTTCATAGTATTTGAAACAATGTCTTCACCAACAATCACGCGTGAGTCATATTTTGAGTTGTGTGTGATGCCTGATCCTGTACAGATGGAAGTGACATGAAATTATCAAATTTTTGACAACTATGGGAAGTGAAGAGAGAAAATACATTTGTATAGGTAGAGTTCATTATCATTTCTTCTATTAGATTAGATTGGTTTTCATAATTTTTAACACTGTTATCATAATTTATTGCATTAGATTTGGTTGTTTCTCAATTAGAATTCATATAGCTTGTTCAAGAGCATTAACATGGCTGACAAGGATCTACTCAAAAGTGTTATTTATTGTTGATTATTATGACCATACCCTGATAGATTTTGGAGGTATTAAAGATCAAATATGGGGTGAGGAAAGATGATCCACCAAGTACTAGCAATTTGAATAATATTTTTTGATTGTAAAAAAAAAATGGTTTAGATTAGACACCTCTACTAGGAGGCTTCGCTACAAGATAAGCAACTCAATGACTAGAACACTGATGCAGATTCAAGAAGCTACAACTTGGTTTGAGATTTTAGTGTCAATTTGATGAACCCCTTCATTGAAGTAACTTCCAAAATTATAATTTTTCAAAATAGAACAATCTATCAAAGGTAAGAGGTAGAAGAATCCTTAAGGAGATTATATTGAGTGCCTTTATTAGAGAAACTTAATGTTGTTAGATATGGTAAGGAAAAATGAAGGAAACTCTTGAGAGGATTGGATCTAAAGGAAATGATCAAGAGGTTCTGATATCAAATTTTATAAACTAAAGGAAGATATTTGCAACAAGAAGAAGAGATAGACAAGAGGTTGGTACAATGTACATGTATAATTTTCTCTATTATGTTTCTATAGATTAGAAAGAATATTTAAGGAAGCTTGCAGATGAAGCTATTATAGATAGTAATAATAATCAAAGGATGTTTTTAAAACTATAATCGATTTTTTCATATGTATATATATTAAAGACATATTTTGCTATTATTTATATAAATTATAATATAAGATAGATATAAAATTATAGTTTTTTATGTTTTGTGGGTTAAGCACTTCCAAATATTTATCTTCATGTATTTTATATTATTATAAAATACTCCATTAATATAATATAATAATCATTAAATATATTATTACACACAAGAAAATTAGTATAATAAATATATTATTACAAACAAACAAATCAGTATCTACTAACAATAAATAAAGTAATGTTAAATAAATTATATTTAACTTATGTTAAATAATATAATAAAAAATAAACATTGGAAGAAGGATATATCTTGTTATTTATATCGATTATTTAATAGGATAGATAATCTAGTTTAAAATGGGAGATACGTCTATTCAATTTAAAATCAAATTAAATCCCATTAAACAAATTTTCAAGCAAACAATTATTCTTATAATTTAAATTAAACCCGATTAAACACATTTTCAAGCAAACAATTATTCTTATAATTTGAATTAAACTTACCCTTTCACAAGGATCCAGACATCTTGAATTAACTTAAAAATATCATATGTGATTAATAATATTTATCTTTGAATTGTATTTGTTTTATTACATCGAAGGCGTGTCCCTATTTGAGCTTGTGAAGCTCACTTTGCCCGTCAACGGTTCACAAGCCCTGAGAGGCCCTACAAGGGGGTTCAATGAATCTCATTCGTGCATCATTCTTCGTCATAACTCACCTCTAGCATACATTTCTCCTTCATCATGTGCAAGTAAAATGACCGGATCGACCTCTACTATGACCAGATTCTCGTAGTAGAATCAAATGTGGAAAGAAGCAAACACAAAAGCTTTAAATGCATGTATTCCTTTTCAAACATAAGCTCTTAGAATTTGAGAATAGAAGTGAAAGTTGTAGATTAATTCCAAAAAGTTCAGGGCATA
>VDFB02171550.1:0-15746 GCA_007258455.2 Sequoia sempervirens
CAAGAAATATTTGAAATATGAGGATTGAACTTCATTTTCCCATTAAATTTTATCCAGACACATTAGTGTAAATACATTGTCTTCGCCACTAAAGTATGTGATGAAGTGAACTCAAGCAAGGGCCATGTAAAACAATAGAAAGGCTAAGTCGAGGCCATAAAAAAAGTCCTCATTTTAGTTATAACATGTGGATTCTCTTGGTTTGGTTAAAGATTCTATGATCCTTGTTGTTCTTAATTCCAACCCACTTCCCATCCCCATTCCCCCTAGTGTCATGGATACCAAGACCAAACACTTGTCTATGAGAATACTATTACCATCACTCAATTCAATCAAGCTTGGATGAGAGGAATTGTAATGAAAAATGGATGAATGTCAAGGATCTTATTCAGAGGAACTTAAACTAGATGTTGAGGACTTCTCTATCTTGAAAGATCACAGTACTAACTTTATGTTCAAACCTTGTACTTTATTTCCTAGGATTTCCTCTACTTCCCCCCAAATGATGGTCATGCTATCAATATGGCCTCTTGGGGTTATAATTGTCTAAAGAAATATAAGGATGACATTAAAGAAACTGCCTGTAAATAACAAAAGCAGGTTAGAGTTTTGTCTTCTAAGAATGAGTTATGAGAAAGTTTCTCTATAGAATTCCTATTCTCCTGAATATTTTCCTAAGTTTGATGACTTCAAATTGGATGTTGATAGTCTGCAACAAACTTATGACCTTGTGTCTATGACATATGTAACTGGGGTCATCATGAAATAGAAAGTCTGCACAACCTCAACCTACATTTGGTTAATTATCCTTTTATGTAAGATAAGGTTTGTGATGAAGGTCCATGGTTAAGGGATGATGTTGCAGAGAAGCTTATGATGGAACTTAGCATACAATGTGGCATTGGATTTATTCCAACTTGACAAATAGGCTTGGAACCTTGTGATTTTTATATCTTCTTGTAGTGTGATTAATCTTGCAAGGGGGTGCACCCATTATGACCAACATTTAAATATGGAATCCTTAGATAGTTTTATAGCAGGATTTTTGTTTTAAATAGTAGGTTTATACTGACTATTGAAGGCATCTTCAATTTTTATATTTTGGTATACATTAATGATAGTCAATAGACAAGTAGTGTCCCAAATCAAGCTATTGGGTTTGGCTGAAAAACTAGATTTATGTTCCTCCAATTTATTGGAAGGATGATAAATTGATACTCTAACCTTATATTTAACCAAAATATTAAAGAAAGTTGAATCTAAGTTTAAAGTTTCAATAAATGGCATATATGAGAGACAAATCATGCAATGAGACTATAAATCAGTTTATCTAAGGGGTAGATGAATGAGGGTAGAATCAAGCTAGCTCCATATTTTCAAACTCTCCCTATTTATTTTTCTTATATCAACAAAAACCAAACTTAAGCAAAAATTCCAAGAGGTAAAAACAAATAAAAGTAGAGATCCCTGTAATAATGACTAATGTTTATTTTAATATATTTTACTTTTCTAATATTCGCCACCTTAGTTGTAGATATAATAGACATATTGGCTTATATATATCCGAACACTAATTAGCCATACAATTTTAGTCTTTCCATAATAGAAAATATGTAAAATTTGCAAATTAAGATTTCCAATGATATATTGCATATCAATTTAAAAAAAAAAAACATATAGTTGAATTATATTTGAATAGGTCTTAATTCTTATAAATCTAATTTATGTTAAATATGAATTATTTGTAGGCACATCTTCAAAATTGAATTTAGATAAATAACATTTTACTTGGTTCAAAACTTTTATAAGATGAGAATCAATGATGAGTTATATTAATTATCATATCAAATTTTAATATTTTATTGTATTGTGTTATGTTTCCAAATGCAAGGTAGAAATAATTTATATTTTAATTCTAGCTTATTATCTTATGATTTTTTAATTAAATTTGTTACTGCTTTGTTTAGATTTACTTTAGGTCTTTAGTCTATTTAAATATAGGAAAAATAATAATGAAAAGAATATAAAAATGTGAAAGAAACAAGAAAAGGAATAAGTTTGTCATGAGTGAAATAATAGTATAATAGTATAATTATTTTACATTTAATTACAATTACAAGTTAGAGGTTTAATTGAAATATTTCATTATTTAATAAATACTTTTATAAATGTATTATAAAAATTGAACACACATCATTTTTATGAATTTGTTTAAATAATTTAAAATTAACATTATGTTTGATTCACCATATTTTTGATATCAACTCAACTATTTTTTAAATAATATAATATTTTTTTATCTTAATTTTAAAATTATAATTAATAATTCACCACAAAATTATATGATTAAAGATTTTAAATTTATAAACATAAAAATCAAAGTCCGCTGCAACAGCTCTAACTTGGTCATTGATTTAAACAAATTTATTATTATTTCCCTGTCACCCAGCCTGGAGATTATTTCTTTTTCTTCCACTTGCTTACAATAATTTTAAGTAAGTATATATTTTTATTATCAGCCAACGTGGAGATTAAGCCATCTGCCGGACATTCGCGAATTAGTCAATTAAGTCCCCATCGCCTATGAGCTGTCCAAACCTCAGTATTGAATATTATACATTAGTCTGAATTAAAATGCATATTTTTTAAAGTGTTTATATTAATTTTTTATGGAGATTATTTCTTTTTCTTCCACTTGCTTACAATAATTTTAAGTAAGTATATATTTTTATTATCAGCCAACGTGGAGATTAAGCCATCTGCCGGACATTCGCGAATTAGTCAATTAAGTCCCCATCGCCTATGAGCTGTCCAAACCTCAGTATTGAATATTATACATTAGTCTGAATTAAAATGCATATTTTTTAAAGTGTTTATATTAATTTTTTTATCTCCATTACATTCCAAAGTCAAATATAACGTATTATATATTCAGTATTGGGCTGCTATTTAACTCTTCTGCTGGAACGGCTCTAACTTGGTCAATGATTGTTTCATTGGCTTGATTAAATTTATTATTATTTTTTATATTTCCCTTTCAACTAGTCTGTATATCATTTCTTTATTCTTTCCCTTTTAAAAATTATTTAAAGCTAACATCAAATTTTACTATCATCCAATTCGAAGATTATTTATTCATTTTTCTCACCTAATTCTCTAAAAAAAATTAAGCCATCTCTCCATCAATTTACCAATCAAGTCAATTAGATATCTAGTGATGGACCAATGTTTAACTTTATTAAAAAATCAATTAGAATTTAAGGGAGATGAGGGTAGGTTGGGTGATTAAGAATTGAGTTTTATTCATGTCAATTTACAACTTGACATGGTGCAAAATATTCCAAAATATCTAAGGTGTGTCATTTATGAGGTTGATTTTTTAATACAAAATATGTTGTCATCAACAAAATGAGAGTAGACGGCCTTGGATTTACTTAGAAGGGGAATCCCATGAATGAGATTAGTGGATAGAGCATGCTAAAAAAGATAGCCAAGAAAATTAATTTAGTTAAAACATATAGTAATGTGGCCAAGGGATAACTTTTGCAAATAGATTTTTATAAAGTTTAAATTGAGGGGAGAGGGATTCATTGACCAAAATTCTAGCATTAGCATCAATGAATAATGTCCTAATGTGATTGCATATCATGGGTCTGTATCCAACCATTTTAGTATAATAAGTATAAAGGAGATAAATTATGATTATAATCTTTATCAAAGTCAATTTTGATGATTAAGGCATTTTGGATAGTTTTTTGGGCTCACTTAACCATTTCACTAGCAAGAGCAGCCTATCTAAAATAAAACTAGTCAATTTGCTATGGTCTAACAATCTATTGAATGATAAACTAAGAATAAAATTATTTTTCTAATTTCTTTTGGGGAAAGATATGTAACAAAGGATATTTTTTATTATTTTTTTCTAAATATATTTTTTATTAATTTTTGTTGGTCTAATTGTTGTTTTTGAAAACATCATGTACGACAACCATAATTTGACCTACACTAATTATTTTTTTATTTTTTTCATTATGTAGAGAATTTTTTGTAGATTGATGTCATGTAATTTTTTTAAAAAAAAGTTACCAAATTAAAAGTTATTAAAAAAGTCCGACTTTCAAGTTTATGGACCTTAGAAATTAATTAAAAAATAGAAAACATAATCTAGTCATTAAAAATTACATATGTGAAAACTAGACATTATGATCTATAATGAGTTTTAATTTCATAAACTAATTAAAAAAAAATTGCTAGCTATATTGCCAAAGTTAGTTATTTCTCTTGACATTGCCTTATTAGTCTTTTAGTTGTAGTTCAAGGCTAAGGGTTGAGTTACCAAGCCATTCCCAAGCCTAAAACAAAATCAAAAAGTTGGTTGGAATTTTATTTTTTTAGAACACCTGCTTTAAAATGGACACCTATTATATTTTTCAAATGGGTATTTGTTTAGGAATCTAAGGATTGAGATCACATTTTCGATGACATTTTTTTGGCTAAAACTTCCCCTCTTCATGGAACCAACTTCTTGCAGTTACCCAAATGGGAATAGTTGTTCTAGCTATGATTAGCAATCAAGTCCCTGCAGGGGATAATATTTCTCCAAAAACAAGAACCAACAGGGATGTCATTAGAAGTAAGCATATTCCAAGTTCTCCCATAGCCATTCAAATATTTATTTAAGAAGTAAGCGTATTCCAAGTTTTCCCATAGCCATTCAAATATTTATTTCTAACGAGAGAGGCCCAACCAGCTTCCCCACTGAGGAGCCTCCAACGGTAAGAAGTAAAAAAATGTTAGAAATATATTACATCTTAGTATTGGCTAGATTAATAAACAATAAATTAGCATACAAGTTTTAATTTATAAATAAATATTAGTTTATAAATAATAAAGCTAAAATGTTAGTTTTGTGAAGTTACATTCATGAAAAATAACGGATTTATAAGTCATTGCAATATAAGAAAAAAATAACTAGATTGAATATATTGAAATCTCCCAAAGATCAATTATTTTATATTATAGATATTATTATTTTATATTTGTTATTGTTGAAATCAAGATTTAGATTTTCTCAAAGACCTATCTTCTCTTCCATTTTAATACTTATGAAGGTCATTGCCAAAAAAAATATCCCAAAAGGACTTGTATAATTCACAAGGGAATTTTTCTAAACCAAGAGCTTTATTATTGGCCATCATAAAAATAGCTTCCTTTAAGCCTTCTTGGGTGAGGAGTTAGTAAATAAGAAGAAAAATTACCAAATATATATATATATATAGCCCATTATATTATAAATTATCTATATATCTAATATCACATTTTAATATGATTAATAATGTAAATAAATCTAATATATAACTTAAACATAATCATATATGTGTGGTAATATAATTATTATAATCATAAATATATATTATAGGTATTATATTTACCTATAATATATTATTATAATAGAGAATAGTTATAATTATTATGACACATTAATGTGGTAAATATATTATAATAATATATAGGTTATACCTATATATTAATATTATAATCATATATTAATAAATATATATGATTAACCTATATATTATAAATATATTAATATCATAACCGATATATAGATTAACTATATAACTTATAATAATATCATATATTATAAGTTATAACCTATATAATAATAATAATAATAATAATAATAATAATAATAATAATAATAATAATAAATATATTATAGATTAAATAAATTATATATATTTATAAACTTATATTATTATATATATTATTGTTTAATATAGATTATGATATTAATATTTATATATAATAATTAAAAATCTATATTAATATATTTATAATATATAGGTTAACCTATATATATATATAATTATAGGTTATATATTAACCTATATTAATAGCATAACCTATATATTTTATCTATATAGATAATATTTATATATCATATATATGATTAACCTATATATTTATTATAGTATAGGTAATATTTGACCTATAATATTATAATATTACCTAATTATTACCCTTATTCTAACATTAATTTGAAATCTAATTATAATTCTATCTTAACCCTATTTTTAATCCTAATTCTAACAATAATCCTAACCCTAACTCTAATCATATCTATAATTCTAACCATTAAACTAGTTAACCCTATTTCTAAACCTAATCATAATTATAATGATTTTAGAATTATAATTATTAATAATAATTAGGGCTCTAGAATTATAATTTAATTAATTTATAAAACTAATATTGTAATTAATTATTTGATTATAAAAATTCTTAGACTAATTATTTAATTAAATATTTAAAATTATAATTATTAAATAAGATATGGTTATAATATAATTGATTAAAACATCTATAGTTATTTTTATAATTATTTTAAATTTTAAAATAATAATTAATAAATTAGAATCATATTTATATATTCTAATCCTAAAGTTAAATAATTATATAATTCTAATTCTAATTCTAAATTACTAAAATATTTAATTGTATTTTGGTGAACTATAACCCTAATCATAATTTAATTAAAAAATAATTTTATTATAATTGTAAATTAATCTATATAATTATAATTATAATAAACTTAATTCTAAACCTAATTCTTAATTATTAATATTTTCCAATTAGAGTATATTTATGTAATATTAATTATAACACTCACCCATTATTATTGCACACCCTTGCAATTATATGGAAATCAACTTAACTAAGGTATATCATAAATTTTATCTATATGAAAATTTGCTAATACATTATGCAAATTTATGTATTAAAGCAAACAAATATTTTAACTGGTGTATCATTTTCATTAGTTGAATGAAGTTCACCTACAAACCCTCCTTAACCTTGCTTAATTGATTTTCTTTGGAATAATGAGATGAGGGGAAAAAAATCAAAAAGTAAAAAAAGTAAAAAATCAAACATTTTACTTTAAGAAAAATTAAATATAATGAAATTAACATTGTTGTGGAAAATATCTTAAAAAAATTAGTGCAATCATTGATCTTTTTTATATAATATTTTATTTCTTATAAATTAAAAAAAAAAATTAGATTATATATGTTACATATTATACAGTATATATTATTATAATGCCATGTTAAAATTAATATATTACATATGAATTTAATAAATTAATATAATATATAATCAAATATAATATTTTAAAAACTAGCTATATTATATTATAAAACCATATTATTATCTTATATCATTATTAATAATAATTTATTTATTGACAAACAAAAAATTTACAACTAATCTCCCATGACTCACCAATTCTCTTCAAAATATAAAATTTATAATTTCATAGTAACTTCTAGCTTCCAAATTTTATGTTGGCACAACAAATCATGGAATGTTTTGCAAACACAAAACACACCCTCGAACTAGATGCTCCTCCATCAATTTATTATTATTATTAATTATTTTAAGAAATTAAATTTTATGCTATTTTATTATTATATATTATAGTTCTATATATTATATTGATATAATTTACTTTAATTTATATTATATTTATTTTATTCACAAATAATTAAAATTATTGTTATACTTGTTAAAAAAAATTGTTGTGTTCTAAAAATTGGGTGCTGCCAATAGTAGATTTTGTTATTTTACTCATAAATAATTGTACACTACATATTTGATTTGAATTGACTGTTTTATCTACAACTTATGTTGTTTAGGACAATAAGAATATCTATCAAACAGACTTGGATTTCATAAAAAATAATGAGAAGATCTTTCAATTATTGACATGGAGAATACATGTAATCTATTTAACAAAGTGCCTGAAAGAATATGACATAATTGTATTGTAAATGTATGTTATTCACTAATAAAAATATTAAATACACTTCATTCTTTTAAATGTTACAAACAAAATTAAAAAAAAAATTGTAGGCAAGACATAAGAGAACTTGACAATACCTTTAAAATATGTAAAATTACATTGCACCCATGATATCCTTGCTTTGCAATTTTGACTATTATTCAAAATAGAACAATACACTAAGACACTTCAAAAGCACTAAAGGGGAAAAAGAGCATATGACCAATACAAATGTTTAGAATGGTAATAAATTTGCAAAATGTACTCATGGAAAATGCATACTACATCCACTTTTAGAAGCAAGGGCACTCTATTAATTTAGATAAAATACAATATCAACAACTCAATCAAGAATATGAGAGGACAAAAGAAAGAAATGAAACATCAAAGAATAAAACGGTTAGACAGATGGGATGAATCGATTGGGCTTCATAATTCCAACATCTTTTACCCACATAACATAAATATGAATTTGTACTTGAATCGCCTGCAAATTGTAGAGGAAGAAGCATTCACAATGAACTACTTGATTATATTCAAATGAGAAAACAATTATGCAAGAAAGGGTTTAATTTAAATAGTTATTTCAAATCCAAAAACTTTGAGCCTCAATTTTAAATCCAAAAAATTCATACCTCAATTGCACGTGCACACCATAAGTATGAAATAAATTAAAAATGCAAAGTACTTGTTTCTAGTTATATAGAAAATTTAAAATCATATGATTTATTTAGACATAGATTTTAGTTAAAATTTTATTTTATAAAGAGATTTGATATTTATTAATGAAGTAAATAGATTTAGTAAATTTATTTTTTGAAAATAAAATCTAAATCAAAACTAATTTAGCATCTAATTTAGCATTAGCAAAAATTATCTGAGTTTAATTTTAAAATAATAAAATTATTTTAAAAGTAATTATATTAAAACTATCTAGAAATTAATTATTTTCATATTTTATTTTTTAAAGAAAATTATTCAATTCATCAAATTTCAAAAATGATTAGTAATGATTTTATATTACAAAATAGATTTCCAAGAAATATATTTTAATAATTTATCAAGGGCAAATGAAATTAATATTACCAAAAATAGAATGGATTAAGTTAAAAGTAATTGCCATTAAATATTATTACAAAAATAGATTTCAAGAAATATATTTTAATTTATCAAAGGCAAATGAAAATTAATATTACCAAAAATTAATCTTAAAATATAGTTTTAATTTATTAGCATTTAGAGTTAGTTAAATTTAGATTGCAAATGTAAATAGAATAGTTAAGTTAAAAGTAATTGCCATTAAATAGAATAATTAAGTTAAAAGTAAAAGTATAGGGGAATTTATTAGTTAATTAAATTTAGATTGCAAACGTAATAGAATAGTTAAGTTAAAAGTAATTGTCATTTTCTCTTGTCCTTTCCATCTCCCACTATAATCGCAACTCTGATAATGGAGCCGAAAAAATCGCTCTTATTGCTCAAAAGTTTTGAGCAATAAAATTGAGGAAAAATAATTTTTGGAATTTGAAAAGTTAAAAATTGTGCATTTAACTTTAAAAAATAAAATATATAATGTAATAAAAATTAAATTATAATCAAAATTTTTGAGCTAATAGGAGATTGAGGAAAAATAATTTTTCAGAATTTGAAAAGTTAAAAATTGTGCATTTAACTTTAAAAAAAATAAAATATAATGCATTAAAATTAAATTATAATGTATAGGAAATAAATTAATAGAATTTGATTGGCTGCAAGCAAAGGAAACATTTTAATCACTAGTTTAAGTTCAAGGGGTCTATGGTTCCATAGCGGGAACTAAAAATTATAATAATTAATTTATTTATAGCTAAGAAATATATGTTTTAGAATATTTTATTTATAATATATAGTTAAATAATAATTAATCATTTTTATTAACAATTTAAAATTAATAATAAATAAAAGCTAAAGCTAACCTAGCCTAACCTACTAACTCATGCTAGCAGCCTAACCCCATACTGCTCATCACCAAACATAATCCTAAAATAACCCTAACCCTATGCTCATCCCAAACAAATTTTTAAGCTTGACCCTTTTTATATATTTTAGTATATTTAATATAAAAATTTAATGTAAGTTATAGTTAAGGGTCAAACATGTTTAGGTTCAAACTTTTATTAGGGTTGGGATTAATTTTATTATTGGGAATAGGGTTAGGTTTAGAGATATAAGTGGTATTAGGGTTGGAGTTAGTATTACGGTTAGGATTAGGTTTAGGGTTAGGGCTAGGGTTAGCATATATAAAAAGGGTTAAGTTTAAAAATGTGTTTAGGATGAGCGATAGGGTTAGGGTTCAATTTAGGATTATGTTTAAGATTAGCAATAGCATTAGGGTTGGAGTTAGCATGTATAAAATGGGTTAGGCTTAGAAATAGGGTGAGGGTAAGGATTAGGGTTAATTTAATGTTAGAGATTAGGGTTGGGGTTAAAATTAGGGATAGGGATAGGGATAGGGATAGGGATAGGGATAGGGTTAGGGTTAGGGTTAGGGTTAGGATTAGGATTAGGATTAGGGTTGAAGTTGTGAATAAGTTTAGGGTTACAATTAGGGATGAGAATAGGGTTAGGGTTAGAGATAAAATTAGGATTAGGGTTATATACCTTATAATTTTTTTTTAAAACTATAAAATCTTAGTTATAAAAGTTTATTTATTTATTTATTTATATTATATAAATATTATTTACTATAACATATCATATTTTATTTTATATATAAGATATATGCTATTTATTTAATATAATTCAATAATAAATAATATATATTTATATAATAGGAGAATTTAAATTGAATGAATATCTAAACTATAATATATAATAAATATAATAATAATAACAACATTTTAAAAATTTAATTTACATTGCATAAAATATTAAAAATAATTTATATTATATCTTAGTTTTAACATTGAGCTAAAAACTAAAACTAAAACTAAAAAAAGTAAATAAAATAAGTGAAAATAGTTCTTTAAAGAAATATAAAATAACAAAAATAAAATAACTTTTAAATAAATAAAAATATTCTTTAAATAAAATAAAATAATCTAAAAGATTAAAATTTATGTATTATATATAATAAATAAAATAATTAAAATATTTTTACATTCTATATTAATTTTTCTTTACTTCTTATATACAAAATAAAATCTAAAATATTATTAAAAAATAATTATTTAAAAAAAAACTATTATAAAAAAAATTAACATTAGCTAAATCTTTAATTATTAATCTATCAAATTAAATATATAAAAATTAATGTTAAAATTAAATATATAAAAATTAATGTTAAAATTAAATATATAAAAATCAATGTTAAAATTAAATATATAAAAATTAATGTTAAAAATGAAAGTTAAAGAAAATTAAAAAAACGTAAGATACAATGACCCAACAACCCAACAACCCAACAATTTTATTTTTTTTGCGTCAGGGGGCCCAACAACCCATACCTTAGATACCTAAGGCGAAATTATTACAAAATATTATTTTTATACAAAATATATAATATAAAATAAATTTTTAATATAATATATAATATAATATAATATATTTTATATTTACCTTGTATTTCTTATTTAAATTAATTATATTATATATCATAAATAATTTTTTGTAGAAACATATATTTTTAATCATAAATTAATTATCAATAATAAATATTATATTATAAAATCATATAATATTATATTCTTTTAGCCACTTATCCAAATATAATTCTCAATAAAAATTAAATATATAAAAATTAATGTTAAAATTAAATATATAAAAATTAATGTTAAAATTATATATATAAAATTAATGTTAAAAATTATATATAAAATTAAATAGTAAAATGAAAGTTAAAGAAAAATTTAAAAAGGTCGGTCTGATAGCAAATAAAAAACAAGTCACTGAGCGAGGGTGGCCGATTTGTCAGTGGCATATCACGGCTTGGCGAGGCCGGTTGAGTACAGCTTCTGAGGAGGGCAGAAAAATCGAGAGCAGCAACATCCAGGAGAATGGGAAAATGAGGCAAAGCATCCATGCCGCAGTGCAAATTGTCACCTGCAGAGCCTTTGCCAGTCACAATGTTAGCCTTTGTCTATAGGGGTGACAATTTGCACCCACATGGATGCATGGCATGGATGCCTCCCACAGTGTGTTGATTTTCTTGCCATAAAACTCTCGTGCAAATTCTGACATTTTCTGCATTTCAGGTACCGCCGATGGCTGATGGGTAGTTTTACGAATTTTGTCAGGAAGTACTGTAACTTGGCAGCCAATTCCCGTACAGTCCGTAACTTACTCTGCAACAAATTCATTTTGACAAGCTCCTCGCTTGTTTAATTCAATAAATTTTAAATTTCGATTACAGTGGAATTAGTAAACACTGTAATATTTCCATTACAGTGGAATTATTAAACATTGTAATATTTGATTTTTTAATGATATTATTAATTATTATTTTTAATTGACACTGGTTTATTATTCTTTATAGGTATATGTTATGATTAATTTTTTTTTGAAATTAATTAAAATATACATTTAAATTTAAAAATTTAATAATATGAAATAGTATTATAAATTTCGTGATATTTAATTTTTATTTATTTTTATAATAATTATTTTTAAATGAGATTTTATTGTTTCCATAGAAAATCAATTCTTCCTTATCAATTTTTAAATTTTTGGAATTATATTAATATTTTATTCAAATCAATTAAATTAGTTATTATTCTTGTTTAATGGTTTTTATTAGTTAGCTTTATATATTGTAGACAAATTTTTTGTTCTTACTTTAGTTTTAATGTTTATTATTAATAAATTTTTGTAAAGTATTTGATAGGTAATTTTTATGATTAATAGATTTTTGTGTTGATAGTTGATTACTTTTGAGTTAGGTTAATTTTTGTGTCTAATTTATATGTAATAATCTATTTTTCATTGTCTAATTGCCTTGCATAATATATATCTAAAACATAGAATTAATATATATCTAAAACATATATTTTTTAGAGCTATGATTAATTTATGTTTTAGACATAAATTGATATTAATTTATGTTTTAGATATATAAACGAAAAAAAATAATTTATGTTTTCATCTTCATTTATCAAAATGAAAAAGATCAATCTAGTGGTAGGAATTTGATTAATTAAAACGGTTGAGAATAAAACTAAATTATTTGACCAGGTCCATTCTATTATATATAGATCACCACAATGTAAAATTTGATTTGATACTCAAAAAAGTAATCCTCTTTCCACCCATTATATTAACCTAATTTATGTTTCCCCTTGTTCTATAAATAAATAATCATATGTTGTTTAAAATATTTTTTAATCCTAAAATCTATTTTTGATGCTTCAATATTTTAGTGACCAATAACTTATATTTTTTGAGTGTAAAACCATATTTTCATAATATATCTCTAAAACTCCTTCCTAAAAGAATCTTTTTATAGCCCTTCCAATAATTGTTCTAATATTTTATCAACAAATTGTTTTATAATATTTAGTGTGAAAGCTATATTTTATTGTACATTTCTAAAAACCTTTCCTAAAATAATTTTTTAGACACCTTTTCAAAAATAAATGAGCCTATTTAAACAAGTTTATTTAACAAGTTTTGGAAACACTTGGAAAGGAATGCAAATTTTACCTTGATACACTAGATTGATTGTCAATAAAATTTGGAGAATGACAGACAATAAATTGCATGTCCTATAAGTTATTTAGAAAGCACAAAATGTTGCAATAAAGAATATAACATAAAAAGATGAATAATCCATGGCAGTCTAAAATAAATAAACTCATGAGAAGATGTACATATATAGTGCAAATGAGTGCAATCACTCCTTGAAAAGTGGTATGCAACTCGATAAAAGAGTAAGGCTAAAAAGTACACCTAAGCAAACTATCATAAGAGAATGTTTCATAGAATATTCTACACTAACAATGAACACACCACTACTAACATAAGACTAGAAAAGAAAGCTAATAGAACTAATTGAAGGAATTCCATACATCATCCATAGTATCACAAGAGGTGGTTACAACTATAATGAAATTGAGGAAGGAGATTAAAAATTTGTAGCTTTGGATATTTTGAGGTCATGAATATTTTTAGGCCTTACAAAATCAATTCACTTGGAAGTTTTGACTCCAATACTCAAACCATGTAAGGTATTATTTATTTAATTTTTTATATTTACTAAAAGGGAGTTGCCTCATGACAACAACCTAGCTATAAAAAAGGTTTTTCATTTTACCTATTTATATATATTTTCATGTATTTAGAAAATGAAATAGTTCATAAATAAGTAAATTTATTTTTTAAAGGAGGTCTAAGAGATTCTTTTAGGAAAGGCTTTTAGAAATGTATAATAAAAATATAGCTTCACACTAAAATATTATAAAACAATTTGTTGATAAAATATTAGACAATTATTGAGAAGGGGTATAAAGAGATTATTTTAGGAAGGAGTTTTAGAGATATATTATGAAAATATGGTTTTACACTAAAAAAATATAAGTTATTGGTCACTAAAATATTGAAGCATCAAAAATAGATTTTAGGATTAAAAAATATTTTAAATGACATATGAAACATAAATGAGGTATAATGGGTGGAAAGAGGATTACTTTTTGAGCATCAAATCAAATTTTACATGTTGTATTCTATTTATAATAGAATGGATCCCGTCAAATAATTTAGTTTTATTCTCAACTATTTTAATTAATTAAATTCCCACCACTAGATTGATATTTCTCATTTTGATAAATGAAAATGAAAACATAAATTAATTTATTTAGTTTATATATATCCAAGAACAAATTATTTACTATTAAAATTCAAGAACACATTATTCACTATACATAAAAAATTTATGTAAAAAGAAAGTTAAAAACTATAAATCACATAGTAAAAGCTTTATATGTATTGCCTCCAAATATAGATCCGTGTTATTATGTAATGGAATTGATGATAATGGAATTGATGATAATGATAATTATAACCAAACAAAAATAGATTATTACATATAAATTAGACACAAAAATTAACCTAACTCAAAAGTAATCAATTATCAACACAAAAATCTATTAATCATAAAAATTACCTATCAAATACTTTACAAAAATTTATTAATAATAAACATTAAAACTAAAGTAAGAACAAAAAAATTGTCTACAATATATAAAGCTAACTAATAAAAACCATTAAACAAGAATAATAACTAATTTAATTGATTTGAATAAAATATTAATATAATTCCAAAAATTTAAAAATTAATAAGGAAGAATTGATTTTCTATGGAAACAATAAAATCTCATTTAAAAATAATTATTATAAAAATAAATAAAAATTAAATATCACGAAATTTATAATACTATTTCATATTATTAAATTTTTAAATTTAAATATATATTTTAATTAATTTCAAAAAAAAATTAATCATAACATATACCTATAAAGAATAATAAACCAGTGTCAATTAAAAATAATAATTAATAATATAATTAAAAAATCAAATATTACAATGTTTAATAATTCCACTGTAATGGAAATATTACAGTGTTTATTAATTCCACTGTAATCGAAATTTAAAATTTATTGAATTAAACAAGCGAGGAGCTTGTCAAAATGAATTTGTTGCAGAGTAAGTTACGGACTGTACGGGAATTGGCTGCCAAGTTACAGTACTTCCTGACAAAATTCGTAAAACTACCCATCAGCTATCGGCACCGTCTATAGAGGTACCTGAAATACAGAAAATGTCAGAATTTGCACGAGAGTTTTATGACGAGAAAATCAACGCACTGTGGGAGGCATCCATGCCATGCATCCATGTGGGTGCAAATTGTCACCCCTATAGACAGTGCCC
>VDFB02171552.1:0-16774 GCA_007258455.2 Sequoia sempervirens
TACCAACAATAAAATTTAAAATAGGCTAGATGATGGTGGTACTCACATTTTCTAGACCAATTTTTGGGCTTTTGTTACTGTTTGATATGTATTAAATATTAATTCCCAATTTTATTCGAATCTCCCAAAAATATCCATAAAAGGGAAATTTAAGAGCATACTCAAGTCCAAGCACATAGGGGGAGCTAAACCTAGTGTGAAATTATTAGGGGTGACAATTTATGACACTAAGAAATACCAATTTTTTTCGCTCTCTAATGCCAAGCCCAAGGAAATGGAGTAGGGAGCAAAGAAGAAAGAGCTCCAAAAGTGTTGACAATTGGGGAAGAACCAAAAGGCATGGTTAATAGATTCCCTTTTATCATAGAAGGGATAAGAAGGGGAGAGATGAAGGAAAGTCAATCATTAATATATATTTTAATATGGAATACTTTCCAAGCTATCCATTAGGATTAAACATCAACTATAAATCTCCAAATTAGAGAGCTTAACTTGTTCCATGTAGATTGGTTGAACTTGCAATGCAATTTGTGATTGAGATGAGGAGTTAAAGATATTGAAGCAAGTAATTGTCTATAAAAAAAAAATTAGGGGGGAGGCATGGATGTTTCAATTGTTGGTTCATTTCCAATATTCAAGGAAGTTATCATAGTAGGGGTGGTCAAAAAACAACAAATTTTTAGAGTAACAAGTTGCTTGAATTTTTGGAGTGAAATCTTGTATAGAGGGGAAAGATTGAGTTGAGACTTAAGTTGTCAAATTTTTTAATTAAATATATGGGATCCTACAAGTCATTAAAAATTGAATGTTTTCTTAAGAGATTCTTACCTTTAAGGTTTTTTATATTAGCAAGAGGAATAATATCTTTCTAAACTAAGTGGTTCCACCCAATGCAGGATGAGAAGAATTTATTAGAAACCAGGACTTAAAGTTTGATCATACCAAGATAACTTTTAAAAAGTAATCTACCAAGAATTTCAAATGGAATTGAAAGGAACAATTCCATGAATTTTAGAAAGGAAGAAAAAAGAAGTTTATTATTCTAGTTGACCATGTTCCAAGAGTGGCTAGTAGAATTTGTTTTAATATAAGAAAAATTCCTTGAGTATAAGGATTTATGATTCTCAATCCCCTCTATCTTTTGGTTGAATGTAGTGAATCCATGAAGTAGCAATAAAGCCTTTTTCATTTATATAAATGAATACATTATAGTTTTTTTTGCATAGGATCCAATCTTGTAGGAAGCCATGAATAATACTACAAAGGACATAGGAAATTGGTTTGAATGCTAAGGACATGTACTCTACAAAGCTATATGTAATGAGGAAAACTTCTAAGGACATGTACTCTACAAAGCTACATGTAATGAAGAATAGTTTTCCTAGTAGCAACACATCATAATCTATAATATACTATTATGGAAGGTATATAGGCTATCATAAATATTATTTTATTTTGAAAGATATTAAAGATATTATTTGTTTTTAAATTTTAATTAAGATAAATTAAACAATACTTTGATTTATTATTGGATGTAAAAAATTTAAAATAAAAGAGGATATAAGTAAGAATGAGATAATACATTAATTGTCTACGAAATATTTTTTTTCTGCTATTGTAAACATACAAATATAAATAATATTTTTTGAAAAATAACTATCTATCTATCTATAATTGAAAGAAAAATTATTGAATAATTAAAATTAATGAATGTTACAATAAATTTAACTTTAAGAAGAATTAACAATAATAAAATATTTAAAAGTTGTAAATATAGAAGCATTTTATCATATAAAGCACAATTATATAATGACACTTTTATCATGATAATTTTTTAAAAAGAAAAGTATGATAAACTTGTACAATAAAGACAAAGAAAAATAATATCTATTAAAATAATTTTTTTTTTAAATTACCATAAAATTTTTAATATAATAATCTTCATCAATATTACATTAAAATTAATTTATTTGCAATACAACAATATAACTTTTAATCAAGCTTTGTATAATGAGTGATCTGTTATGTGCAAGTGATCTTACATGTCAAAGTCATCTAGGTGTTAAATTTGGTTTGAATGTGTCTTTGTTGATTTGAACTTTGACATATGACTTTTTATCACATACCATCATCCTCATCATTTATCTCAACAACTCAAAATACAACCCAATAAAAGTAATAATATATATCTTTAACATAGAATGAGTATGAAGATTCAACATATGTCCAGTAGTGAAACTAGAGAACAAAGCATTGCTGCTAACCACAACACATACATGTAGAAATCCATTTAAATTTAACATAAAATCATGAACCGAAGGTGACTACTAAAATCATCTGCCTACATCATAATCAAGATCTTTCTCATAACCTTGGCTTGTTGAAGTGGTTGCAGGAGCGGAACATAATTGATCAACAGTTAATTTTTCATCTGTAATATTAACAACATCACTGCCATATGAACTCCAAAGAATCTGATGAGTTGGAAATAGAGCTTCACCTTCTAATATTTGCAGTACTGTTCTAATGCTAAGCCTTTCTTTTGGTTGAGGATGAGAACATAACAATCCCAATTTCAGCACTAATTCCATTTCTTCTGCATCATACACACCATCAAGATTTGGGTCAGCTGCGTGCAAGATTTCTTCGCTTTGATACAGATTCTTCACCCAATCCACCAAAATAATCTGTTCATTCTCCTTGGACAAATCTACGGGCCTCCTGCCACATGCAACTTCTAGTAAAACAACGCCAAAACTGAAAACATCAGAGCTTGGAGTAACTTTCCCTATATTTGTGACTTCAGGAGCGATATACCTAACAGTCCCCACAACCCGCGTTGCCTGTGGATTTTGCACGTGATCGTACAAACGAGCAAGCCCAAAGTCTCCAAGTTTTGCATTAAGTTTTGAATCAAGCAACACATTGTTGGATTTCACGTCTCTGTGAGCCACTCTACGTTCCCATTGCTCATGAAGATATAACAACCCTGTAGCGATGCCCTTCAGAATTGTGTATCTTCGGGCCCAAGACTGAACTTCACTTTTTGCCTCTGGATTTGGGAATATCAATTTATCCAGGCTTCCGTTTAGCATGTAGTCATAAACAATAAATAGCTATTTATTTTTCCTACACTAGCACCACAATTGAATAAGGTTTTTGTGCTGGAGACGACCCACGCTTGAGATTTCTGAAATAAATTCCTTCATTCCTTCAGTGGAGTCCATTGTGATGCATTTCACTGCAACTTCAATGTCGCTTCTGGAGAGAACTCCCTTGTAGACCCTTATGAAGCCCCTGCAGCCCACCAGCTGGTCTTCTCTTAAGCCTTGTGTGGCAGCTTTAAGCTCTTTGTAGGGAACTCTGTGAGGCCAAAACTCTAGCTCCCATTCTTCAATCAACTCTCTCTTTTTTTATTTCTTTCACTTTACGTAATGCAAAGAAAACAGCTACAAGGAACACAACCACAGATCCAATAGTCACACCCGCTGTGAAGCCTCTAGTTTTAGTTATCTGCTTTTTTCTAATGAATGAAGGGAAACCCGAGAGATCTAGAGGTGGTGCTTTACCTGTTAAAACAGTAGGCCCAGATGAATAGATTAACACAGAAGAAAAAAGAAAGCATGCAACTTGAAGATTAAACTAAAACATCTATGAAGTTAGGGTGCTCCACTATGGCCCCTCCCCCTATACGAAATTAGAAAATCCCTCCATCTCATGGATCAAACATTAATGGAAATCTTATAATAAAAAAATAAAGCTAAATATAAAATCAAAACTTGTGTTGGTTTTAACAGGCATCTCTAATCTCCTTTTTTCAATCTATTTTAATATTATGTTTATGTTACCTTCCGTACTGAAGCTCCAATTGAGAATGCAATGAGAAAGGCAGAGTTGAAGAAAAAAAAAAATATGCACCTCACAACACTAGAGCTGCGACTCCAATCTTTTATTAATCAAAAACTTAAACATTACAACTAAACTCGATTGGTTTTTATTTGAACTTTCTAACTACCTTTTCGGCTAACTACTTCATGCAAACTCAAACTATGACTAATTTTTCTAATTTAAACTAAAAATCAAACTAACTCTGATTTTTTCTAGATTTTTCTACATGCAAGAGTAATTACTTATTTTAACACTCCCTCTTAATTACTACCCGCTGATTACATCAGCTTTCACAATGCCCAAATTATCTCTATGAAATTCAAATACATCTTTTGCTAATGGCTTCGTAAATATATCAGCCAACTGATCATTTGATTTACAAGGCTCTAACTAAATTTCTCCATTGTTCACAAGTTCTCTTATAAAATGGTATCTTGTATCTATATGTTTTCTCTTTTGATGGTACACATTATTATTCAATAGTGCAATGGCTAAATTGTTGTCACAAAAAATTGTTGTTGATCCTTCTTGTTTCTACTGAAGTCCATCCAAAACTCTGCGTAACCATACTAATTGACATGTTGCTGTTGTAGCTGCTACATATTCAGCTTTTGCTGATGAAAGTGCCACGATGGATTTCTTCTTAGATGACCATGAAATTACTCCTAAACCAAGATGAAACACATAACCAAAAGTACTTTTCCTATCATCCAAACTCCTTGCAAAATCACTATCGGTATATCCAACCAAAGCTTTCTTTTATGTGTTCACATACAATATGCCACAATTTGTAGTTCTTGCTATGTATCTCAGAATCCTTTTGCTAGCTTTCCAACGTGAGTTTTTGGTGATTCCATAAATCTAAAAATAAAACTAACTCCATGCATGATATCCGGTCTTGTAGCTGTAAGATACATAAGACTACCAACCAATCTTTTGAACAAAGTTGGATTTACATATGAAATTTCATCATACCCATACTTAACTTTGTACCTATCACAAATGGTGTAGGTGCAAGTTTGCAACTTTCCATTCTGAATCTTTTCAACAATTCTTTTGCATATTTACCTTGACAAATAAAAATCCCTTTCTCTGATTGCTCAAATTATATGCCAAGAAAATATTTTATAAAACCAAGATCTGTCATTTCAAATTCTTTCTTCATTGCTACTTTAAATTGATCTAGTTCAAAATCACCTATATAAATCATATCATCTACATATAAAAAAACAATGAAAATTTTCCCATGCTGATTTACCTTTGTGTACAAAGTTGTTCACTGTTGCTTCTGCTAAATCCATTCTAATCATATAATTTTCAATTCTACTATACTAGGCTCTTGGAGCTTGTTTAAGTCAATAGAGCACTTTCTTCAATCTGTAAACTTTGTCTTCATGACCTTCAACTTCATAACTTGCAGGTTGTTGCACATAGATTTCCTCTTCAAGAATGCCATTTAAAAAGGCTGATTTGGCATCCATCTGATACACTTTCCACTTATTCAGAGTTGCTATTGCCAAGATTGATTTTATCATATCCAACCTGGCTACTAGAGCAAAATTTTCTCCAAAGTCTATTCCTAGTTGTTGTGAGAACCCTTTTGCTACAAGCCTTGCTTTGAATCTATCAACCTCTCCTTTTTCATTCAACTTCGTCTTGTAGATCCATTTCACACTAATGGAATTTTTATCTTTAGGTAACTCAACCAAATTCCAAGTATCATTTTTCTCTATAGATTTTATTTCTTCATCCATAGCTTTCACCCATTTCTTGTCTTTGACAGCTTCTTCAAATGATGAGGGTTGAAATGACAATAATGCAAAATTTGAACTAATATCTAAATCTTTATAAATATCCTGCAAACTTCTCATTTTCCTCTTACCATTACTTGACTCATTACTTGACTAATAGCTAGGAATATTCTGATCTACTAACCTTCTTGATGATCCATGTTGTTCAGAATATCATGGAGTCCTTGTTGGCATGTCTCTGATTGGTGTCATTTCTTATGATCTTTGTTGCTCATTTTCTGCTACATCTTCTTCTTCTATGTGTGGTATTGTTGCATCAATATTTTTGTCTACACTCCCAATAGTTTTGTCTACACTCCCATTCCATGACTCTTGTTCTTTGAACATCACATCTCTGCTGATTATAGTCTTTTTGGTGACAGGGTTATAAAACTTATATGATTTTGAATGCTCACTGTACCCAATAAATATACACTTTTCACTTTTATCATCTAAATTTCCTCTTAATTTCTAGGTACATGTGCATATGCTATGCATCCAAACACTCTAAAATGGGATACACTACAAGGCATACCTGACCATGCTTCTTGTGGAACTTTGTTCATCATGCTTTTTGTAGGAGATCTGTTTAACATATAAATAACGCATACAACTGCTTCTGCCCAGAACTCATTTGACAAATTTCTTCCTTTCAACATACTCCTTGCCATGTTCATAATAATTTTGTTCTTCCTCTCTACTACACCATCCTGTTGTGGTGTATATCTAGTTGTAAATTGCCTTCTAATTCCATGTTGTTTGCAGTAAGCATGAAATGCATTTGAATCGTATTCTCCACCACGATATGATCTCAATACTTTGATCTGACTATCACTTTGATTCTCTACTAGGGCTTTGAATTCTTTGAGTTTTTCAAAGTCTCAGACTTCTGCTCCAAAAAATAAATCCACGTCTTTCTACTAAAATCATCAATATACGTGAGGAAGTAATATCTTCCACCAAGCAACTAGGTCTACATGGGTCCACACAAGTCTGTATGAACTAGCTCAAGTGGCTTCTTTGCTCTATATGCAACTCCTTTCGGAACACTTTGACAGTGTTTCTTTCCCAAGATACAACATTCAAAGATACTAGAGGGTTCTTGGATGGGAGGTAATCCTCTAACCATCTCTTTTTGCTGCAATAATCTACAAACCAGAAAAATGCAAATGCCCAAACCGAAAGTGCCATAACCAATAATCATCAACACATGCAGCCTTTTGAGCAAAAACATTGACCTATTTTTTGTACTTCATTACCAGAGGGAACAATCTGTTATTCGCCATTTGCACCTTCGCTATCAGCTACTTGCTTGGGGGTTTTTCATATATGAGACAATCATGTCCCTCAAAAATAACTTTGTATCCTTTCTCTGTTAATTGACCAATGCTGATCAAATTATGTTTCAAAATTGGAGCATAGTATACCTCTGAAATTGTCTTCGAATCCCCTTGCTTTGTCAGTATGTTGACTGCTCCTTTGCCATTTACATCCAGTCTTGTCAGTCCCCAATTTTAGCTCTGTCTTGACCAATTCATCCAGATCTGCAACTAGATTCTTGTTACCAGTCACATGGTTACTACAACCAGTTTCTAATAACCAAATGTTATCAGCGGATTCATGCATTGTATTACAAGCTAAGAACAGGGAGTCATTACTTTCTGTAGTTACATTTGCACTCTAATTTCCTTGATCACCCATCTTCTTCCTGCAATCCTGTGCATAGTGACCAAATTTATTACAATAGTAACATTTCACCTTTGATTTATTGAATCTTTGACTGCTATTGAAGCTTCTACTATTGCTTCCACTCTCTTGTTCTTTCTTTTCTTTGCCATCTCTCTGACCGCTATTTCTTTTGCCTCGACCTCTGTCTCTTGAGATAGAAACCTGACTTTTAAAAGCAGTTTCTATGGAGGAATCCTTCTTATCCTTATGGGATAGAAGTGATCCCATAAATTCATCAACTGATAGTGTAGCCAAATTCTTGGCTTCTTTAATAGTTGGTACTACAGCATCAAATGTAGTAGAAAAAGATCTAAGAACTTTTTCAACCACTATTTGATCTTTAATCTCATCACCATATACTTTTAACTAATTTACAATGGTCAAAACCCGATTCATGAACAAATCCATATTCTTCGTTTCTTTCATTTGCAAGCTTTCAAATTCTCTCCTAGTATTCTGCAACTTAACAATATTTACGTTGGTCATACCTTGATATCTCGTTGCCAATATCTCCCATGTTGTCTTTGCCGATTTCGTGGTCATGATTTTTTGGAATATAACTTCATCCACTGCTTGTTGAATAAGATGTAATGCATGTGCATTCTTCTTTCTGTTTAACCTTAATTGGTCCTTCCATGCATTTGTGAGAGCTTGTTCTGTTGCGTCATCTACAGGTTCAGTATATCCAGTCTTCATGTAATCCCAAACATCTTGAGCTCGTAACAGAGTCTCCATCTTAATGGCCCACACATCATAGTTCTTCCCTGTGAGTGGTGGAAGTTGCAGCTAAACATAATCTCTGCTGGATGAAGCCATGTTGAAATCTTAAAAAAAAAATCTATCTTTTTTCCCTTATTAAAAACAAACTTCACCAAAAAAAAAAAACTTTCATGGTTCCTCAAATTATTTTGGGTTCTTCACTGAGATCTTTTGTTGAATGGTCACCTTTGCTTGATCTCCAACCTTGCTCGTTCTCAACCTTCAGCTATGATACCAATTTGTTAGAAAGGCAGAGTCGAAGAAAAAATAGAATATGGACCTCACAATGCCAGAGCTATGACTCCAATCTTTTATTAATCAAAAACTTAAACATTACAATTGAACTCGAATAGTTTTTATTTAAACTTTCTAACTAGCTTTTCAGCTAACTACTTCATGCAAACTCAAACTATGACTGATTTTTTTAATTTAAACTGAAAATCAAACTAACTCTTATTTTTTCTAGATTATTCTACATGCGGGAGTAGTAATTTATGCCGAAGGCATATCCAATGTGAGAGACACCAACCTAGAATTTGCAATCCATGGTTGAGCTCTGTCCACAATAGCTGGCCAACGATTGGAATGAACTACACCATTGATCATCTTTGGCTAAAAAGGCAATGCATTTATATAAAAAAAAAACTACAGGATATTTTCCCTCAACGACAACACTCTACAGGATATTTGAGGCGTCATAAATAAGGTAGATTTCCAGCCGATTACCGCCTCTCCAGCTAGTTCCACAAGTCTCTCCTGTCTTAAAAACTGCCACCTCTCGAGCTAGTTCCAAAAGTCTCTTGTGTCATAAAAACTGCCACCTCTAAAAGCTCCTTCCATAAGTTTCTTTTTTTAAAAAACTATTTTAAAAATAATACCTATCATATCTATATCGCTTGACATGACCTGCCAATCGCATTTGCTTGAATGTTTCTACAGAAAAGTTTGACTAAATTAATGAGGGCAATAGATTTCCTTTAGATTGCCCTCCATCAAGCGCGCCTCCTCAATAATGCATCAAAACTGCATTTATGTTGCATTAGGTATAGCATATTTTAACTCCCATTTTCACAGCCAACTCCTACAAGTGGTTGAATGGGATATTTTTACTACATTAATGCACCATGACTGCTAGCCATTTTTCACCGCCTCCTTTCTTCTACAAATAGACCTTTACTTGTAATAAATAAAAAAACACCAAACTGCTACATTTACGAAGAACAACGTGTTGCACAGAGCTTGTTAAACAGAAAGATTGCAGAAGAACAAATTGGAAATTGTAAGGCAGTGAAGAAGAAATCAGGTACCTATATCTCTTTTTAGCACTTTAAATCTTTCATATTATTTGCTAGATCTTACCATGTTAACTTACTAGTCTTATCATGGAGATGATTAGACTGGGGCCAAAATAAACTCATCACCCTTAGTATAATGTTCATATCAAGTTTATTAAAATTCATGTAATTTTATATTTATGTTCTAACCTCACTCAAAATTTACCCTGGCTGCTTTTTCTTTTCAATTTTGAAGTTCATAAGGTCTTAGAGTTCTTTTGTCTTCTCTATTTTATGTCTAATTAAGTATATTTGTGAGGTAAAGGAAATTTTGTTAGTGGCTGTAATCTTTCTAATGACATCCATAGCAAAATCACCAAGTGAAGAATACTAATTTACTTTAGGTTTTTCCTTCATCATTTGGAAAATAAAAATCTAATTCTATTAATATCACCAAGTTATCCAGATTTTTTTCCTTCAAAATTTGACGAGAAAATTACATGAAAGGATTGTAAACAAATTCTTTGAAATTTGATGCCTTACACTTAAAAAACCTACATGAAAGGACTGAAAATTTTTGCGACATCAAACTGATTTTAACTTGAAATTCTCTATCAAAAGAAAAAAGCAGGAAAGATACATAAACATGCTCCTTCATCACTTATAATGCTGGAGCTAGCGCGTTAGCAACCCCTAGACGAGGTGCTGACTGAGCCTAGGACCATCCTCCCGATGCCTGAAATGCTGAGGAGGCTCACATTTATGGGGTCGGTGTGAGATGTGACTCAAACCACATGCGAGTGAATCACATAGGATATGCAGTGCTGCATCTTCGCATATAGCTTGGGAAGCATGTATCTGTCATAAACGCATGATGCTTCCTGTACATCGCACACTGCAGCTTGTTCCACTTTCTTACGAACCAAAATTCTCCTCACGGCTATATCCTCAGGGCAACATTTTTTTTAGTTGTAGCAACGAATGAAGTTAACATGGCCAAGGCTGTGCTTCTCTTTATTTAGCTTCTGGAGTAGTTTAGCAAGCCATGCTTGTGCTCAATGTCAATGCATATCGCATTAACAAGGTAAATTCCTTAAGTGTCATGTAGAGGCTAGGGAAAGTTTAGAATACTCAAGCAAGTGCCACGTATAAATTAGGATTGTTGATTTACACAGGTGTAAATGAAGGAAAGCAACAAATTTAATCACGATGAATGGTTTGATAAATAAAATCTATAAGTGTTGTGTAGAGGCTATTGAAAGATTAGAATAGTCAAGCAAGTGCCATGTATATTTGAATTACTTACGGATGCTTATATATGGCCATGCCTTTATTTGCTCTTTATGTGAATAGGGCACAAAATACTCATTAGGATTAAAAACCTTGCAAGAGTTAGAAGAACCGGTGTTGAAAGATTTGAACTCTGAATTCTATGATAACGTGCTCTCCATTGGTCCACTTTTACTCAGCTCTGCCTGCTATGGCGATAAGAATTGTTGTGCCTCGAATAGATGGACAAGCAAAAAGAATCATCAGCTATATATGAAAATTACGACCAACATTCTAATAATGAACTATAGTTACTTATATTTACTTATATTTTTTTATGTTCTCCAGCTTGTTCCAATTAGGACTATTATCTTTATCATTCTCGGGTTTTGAGCATGCCATCCATTTTTCTCTTGGGTAAGTTTTTAGGTTCACACCTACTTTTCTTTTAACGCCTCTTTTAATAATAATATGTGCATTTCAAGATTTTCAAGCTCTCGAGAAGCCGTTTGTAGTGAAGGACAAGTGTTAAGTGGCACAAATTATCCATCACAATACTATTTGTTGTGCCGAGTAACTTTCTCAAAGATATAAATGGTTTGTAAGTAGGTGTTATCCTCTAGAATAAATCATGTAAGAATAAAATAAGAATAGATTAGGGATATATATATACTATTGGATTAAGAATATGTTTATATACAAGAGTGATAAGTTATATATGAAGAAATATAAGAAATTTATAAATTAAAATTTATTTAAGTAATTTAGACAAAACAAATAACAAAATATCTATATTTGAAAATATGAATGGATTATTTTTTAATTTATTTTGATTAAGTGCTAGATTATTTTAAAAAATAAAAGGATCATTCACATGGATAAAAACTGTACCAGAATAAGATATTTTTACATTTCCATAACTTTACAGCTGCCAATCATATTCGCTTCAAGATTGGCCTCCATCACAGCATCATGTCCATTAATGCATTAATGGACATGATTTTTTTTACTCTCAATGACACAACTAACTCTTACAAGTGGCTGAAGGGGATATTTTTACTGGATATTTTTACTTTCATTTCCACAACTACTTTGCATAGTTGTTTCTGTATTACTTGTTTCCAATATTTTTTTTTTAGAATTTTAAAATCTTTCATATTATTTGAAATATCTTACCATGTTAACTTACTATTAATAAATATTTGAGTTACTTAAAATTACTCTATCAATTAGAATTTTTTCATTCACTGCAATAAATTACCTTCTCTCTCCCTTTCACTTTCTTGGGATCTTTGTGGGATGAGATTTTATGCTTTACTAGGATAAATTACCGTCTTTCTCCCTTTCACTTTCTTGGGATCTTTGTTAAAAACCTAAAAGTAATCAGAAAAGGATTAGGGGAATTTACTTCTATAGTGGTATATAACCACCACCACAATCTGTTAGATGCCAAAGCCATAGAGCAGTGCTTAGACCCTAAACTGCTAATATATTTGCAGTATTAGAAGCCAATTTACATGTTTTTGTTTAAGTGGTTTTCTTTTATTTATGTTTTTTTTTCTTTATTTGCAATTACCCGCCATGTAAAATATAGGATCTTGGAGTAGTGCAGTTATAAGTAGTTGTTCAAAATATGGATATATATATTATGCTATGTTATGAATAAAAAGACTGTAATCTTTTGGAGTGATCAATAGCTATGTTCTGTTATATCTTTGTTACATAAAATGGATACCGCCAGTTTTTATTTTGAGCACTCTTTTTTGAGCAATGGTGATATGAATGGAATTTACTTCGTAGCTGTTAAAGTGTTGAATGTGATCTGAGTCGATATTAGAATCTCCTAAGGGCTGCCCAGTCTAGGGATTATAGACTATATAAGTATTTTTATGTGTTGTTATTTCTATTTTTTAATGTTCTATATAGATTAATGTCACTTCATATATAGCTCTGTTATGTGTTCCTATAGGTTGTGGTATTTAAGATAATGCTTTTTGAACTTCTGTTCATTTGAAATTTCTGGAGCATCCACTTCACTTTCAAATATGTTGTTAAAGTTCTGTTAATTCAAAGTTCCTAGTGTGTTTTCAATCAACAAGATAGTTGTCTTTCAAGTTCATAGTTAAAATTATGTGTGAATTTCTAGATTAGAATTTATACTTTTTTTTTTTAGACTTGCCAGCTCTTGCAAGTTTTGGGCCGGTCTTATATAATTCTAAAGAATGATACATTTACTTATCTCTTACTTAGCTAATGAAGTTTACTGTAAATATTTCTGTAGGCATTATTTGATGAGTTGTAGCATGACCTTTCACTTCTGCAATTTGATGAACTGTAGCCTGAAACAGAAATTCCACGGAGGGTTTTAGAGTATGTTTATAAAAATGAAAATTACGGCCAAGATCCTAATAATGAGTACATTTAGGTTTTAACATTAGGGCACCCTTTATCCTACGTAGTTAAGTATGGTGAAAAAGAGTATATATTAACTTTCATTTCCACAAATATCAATACTCAAATTGTGCAGATTATGTTTTAATTTCTTCATTGTTTCTTTTCAATTAGGGTGGTTTTCTAGCATTTTATGGTTTTGGTAGTAAGATTTGGAGTGTTTGCATATCACAAGACTTTAATCCGAATATTATGATGGTGGATTTCAGTTTGTGGTCTGTTCTGATTTAATCATTTACTGTTTAGGCAGTCATTCCATGTAGCGACAGTGAACATCTTAGGATTATACTGGCCGTGTACAGTTTGGGAGCCTTGATTGTATTACTTTAGTGGGTGAAGGGTCAGGGCTTCCTTAATTTTCGTTGCAGGTGCTGCTTACATATTTTAGGATCCTTTACGTTCATGAATGGCTTCATCAATTAGTTTTATTGCTGCTTGTTCTCACTTGTCACTTAAGGGAACAATTGGAGATTTGATAGAAAATGTAAGAATTTTTTTGGAGGGATGTGAAAAAAAAAAAATAGTGGCTACCTAATTTCGGTCCCCATTGCCCATTCATGGCTGGAATTCTTACAAGGAAATTAAAATGTACGTTTTAGCTTTTACGAATGATAAAGTTAAGAGTTTAATTTTGATTCTCTTTTAATCACATGTCCACAAAATACTTTTCCACCTTGTATTCTATAGCTCATTTTTTTTTTTTACCTATAAATTTGCATTTTCAAAATGTTTTTGCATTATGGCTTTAAAATTAATAATATTGGTTGACATTAGGTGCTATTTCAAATATACTACATCCAGGAATGGCACTTCCTCGAGAACAAATATCTACATGTACATAAGTCAATTTTGTTTGGCATTTCTATTTTGGATAAGTGATATGTAGTTTAAATGTTTGGCAATTTTGATTAATTTAACTATCAAATGTTAAATCCCAGGAATGCCATCCAACAGGAGTTCAAATAAAGAAGTGGAAATTTTTGAAAACACTCGACAAACCAACAGATGACAAAATATCTCATGCAATGACATCCTAAAATGATACTATTTGAGTCGATGCATACCCTGACAAAAAATAAGAAACGGGGAGAGGTAATGACCAACTATAAAAAAATGTACTTACCTTTTTTCCATAAATTTCCATACCTTGTTCCAAAGCTCTCATTTTTTGCACACCAGATAGAATGCCAACAAAATTTATGAGATTTGGCTTTACACCTGCAAATTGCATTTTCTTGGAAGTTTGTTGAATTTTTTTAACAAATTCATATTGTGCAATTATGGCAAGTCATGAGGCAATATTTTTTTGAGGCATTTCTCAAACATTTTAACTCCCCAATTCCTTTCAAAATTCCATTTTTGCAGTCCTGCTTGTTGGTGAGGCATTTTGTGAGAACTATGGTAAATTATTATTTTCCAGTTGAAATCAATAATTAACAATTTGAAATTTGACCATATTAACAACTTGTTTTTGGCTGAGGATCTGATTGGAAGGGTAAATTGCCTTTGTTGTAGAAGTTGCTCGATATATTCTAAGTTTGCTCAAATTTGTTGGTAGTGTTTGGGTGGATAACAACCAAGACTTCATTGGTGCAGTATGACCGATTTTTGGGCTTCAGTCAACCACACTTTGTAAATTAGTGCATGAACAGATGCTTGCACTACATTTCACCACATCTAAATAATGCTCATGTTCATGGCCATTACTATGATTATGGTTATGGTTATAGTCATGGAGATGTTCATGATCATGATCACAGTTGTGGTTATGGTTATGATTGTGATTGTGCTCATGGCCATGGTCCTCTTACATCTCAGTCATTGCAACACCCATTGATGATGATGAGGAGTAGCATGACCACCTTTATCTTCTTTCAAGAGAAGCATTGTTGGGATGTTTGTGTATTTCCTTTTTATAACTAAACTTAGATTATCCTTGACTTGCATGCCCATTTACATCTGAGTCATTGCAACACCCATTGATGATGAGGAGTAGCATGACCACCTTTATCTCCTTTCAAGAGAAGCATTGTTGGGATGTCTGTGTATTTCCTTTTTATAACCAGACTTAGATTAACCTAAAAGTATTCTAAATAGATGTTGAAGTAAGTTTTATATTGCAATCATCAAGATTAGCTATGCATATAAATTATGCAACCCAGTTTTAAAATAAAATAAAATAATGTCTATATGAAGTTCCCATGAAGGACATGAACTGCCATAATGGTGTCATGGCCAATAGTGTAACAACTGTAACATTCAAAAATAAAAACAAAAATAAAAATGGAGACCATTAGCGTGAATAAGCCCATCGAAATATATATTGTAAACCAATTCTAATGCCTCTTAGGGCTACTGCTCTGGCCCTAGAAACTAAAGGAATGAAGAGAAACATTGTTCAACACCTACTAGTATATGTCTCTACTAAGGACCACTTAAATTTCAAATCAATTAATAGTATAGTTTGATAATTATCTAAATATAAAACATGACAATAAAACTATTTCGCATTCTCAGACAAATGCTTCTATATTCAAAGTATGCATAATTTTTTTGGCAAATACGTCTTGTTAAAAATTATTTCATAAAATTTAAACTATTGTAAACTTTAAAATCAAACATTACTATGGCAAGTCAATGAGATGGGCTCAAGTAGCAAAATAATGAAGTTTTCATAGCAGAGCCATTGGTTCATATCTTCATAAAATGCATTCATGTGTGGAAATGAATGATGCCAGTTTCAAGTCCTAAGAGAAACTGATAGAATAAGCAATCCTCAGTTATGCTTGTCACTAGCTTCAAGGTTACCCAAAAGGGAATATTTAACCATATATTAAAAAACATCAACATTTAAATAAAAAACTTGGTTTAACAACTATGGTAAATTCTAAGGGATTCTTCCATAATTCCAAAGGGTGTCTATATTAGTCTAATATGGAAGTTATGACATGACATGCCTTTGAACTTGATCATCATTGGATCTAGTTCTAATATAAGCGTTGAACGTATTGCCTCAAAATCATAAAAATGATACCTTTCAAATCTATACAACAATATGACATATACAACCACAAATATACAACCATAAATATTTGCATTGTCTTGGAAGTTTAGGAAATGAACTTCATTTTAGAGATCACATACCACCTTGCACACATAAACTGATAAAATATGTGATGCTTCACATTCTTATTCCTTTTTAGAACATGGAGTTAGGTTGCATGTAACTTTCCTTTGTCTTAGCTACTCATATTTGTAAGCATTAAATACTTCAGTTACACATTAGGTTATAAATCTTCCATGTCTTCTAAAACTATGAGCTAAACATGGAAGATAGATATGCCTTTTTGAGTTGGCCACCACAATCAATGTTAAAAGGAATAAGAATTCATCTTTCTTTCTAAAGTTAGTTTCTAATGTCTGTCAATCATATTCAAGATGCTTTATTATTATAGCCTGCAATTTGAAATCAAAGCAATCAAGATTTTATAACCATGGTTTAAGTGTTAATCTGTGGCTATGAAGTAGAAGACCTAATATTTAAACGATAATATTGCATCCATAATAGGATTATCCAAACATTCTCTGGGTGGATGGTAAGTTAATGAATGAGGT
>VDFB02171552.1:16874-65529 GCA_007258455.2 Sequoia sempervirens
ATCAAACCTTTCAATGGGATGTTTACATGGAATAATAGAAGTGAAGAAGGAACTATTTTGGAAAGGTTGGACAAGTTCTTAGTTTCCACCTTTTGGTTAGGTGACAGTTGGATGACTAGTTTTGAGATTTTAGATTGGTGTGGATCTGACCATTGGCCGATCAAATTCTCTGCTTGCTTTTTTAGATACTCTAAAAGGTAGTCTTTCAGATTTCAATTAATGTGGCTTCGGGATTCATCACAACATGATCTTGTTCCTATTTGGTGGGGTACTAGAAAGTCGACTCATGGCACAACAATGTACTCTTTCACCAAGAGGCTCCAATACGTCAATAAACGTTGAAATGATGGAATAGCATCATTTGGGCAATGTCTTTTAGGCTAAAAAGTTAGATCAAGCGCACTTGGATTTCATTACTTGATATATTCAGAACCATAGTCTTACTAAGGAAAAGAGTAAGCTGAAAGTGGCAACAACGAAGGAGGTGGAGGAATGGGAGCTGTGGGAGGAAATTTTCTAGAAGCAGAAGTCTCGTATTTATTGGCTCCAAGAAGGTGATAGGAACACTTCCTTTTTCACAATTATGTTAAGGCTAGAAGGCAAGGTAATCTCATTTCCTTTCTTAGGTCCTTCGGGGGGAATCAATTTTCTTCCTTTGGTGCAACTTCTAAAGAGACTGTTCAATTCTATTCCTCTGTTCACAAAGGACTCCCCTCTTGCCTATGAGGAAGAAGCTCTAATTTTGGATTGTATTCCTACTTTGGTTTCTAGTAAAATAAATGATGTTTGATCAAACCTATCTCCATGAACGAGTTGGAGGATATAGTGCTTTAATGAAGGGGAAGGCCTCGAGGCCTGATGGGTTTCCTATTGAGTTCTTTCAGGAGTTCTAGGATGTTATCAAGTTGGATCTTCTTGAGGTTGTAATGTTGTGTACAAAATTATTACTAAGTTTATTGTGAAACGTCTCAAGCCGTGGTTGAGTAAATTAATATTTGAGGAGCAAGGTGGGTTTGTTGCTGGCAAACAAATTCTTGATGGGTTGTTGTCATAGTGGAAGTTGTCCATTCCATGGCCTCCTCTAAGTAAAAAGCATTGTTTATCAAGCTTGATATGGCCAAGGCATATGACCATGTTAAATGGGCATTCCTATCCAAGATCCTGTGAGCTTTTGGTGGCGCCTGAATTGAGTGGGTTATAAGTTATGTCACCTCTTCTTCCTTCTATGTGTTAATCAATGGTGAGCCTTCTGAGCTTTTTGGAACGTCTAGGGGCCTTCGGCAAAGTGACACCTTGTCCCCCTACTTATTTATCTTAATGGTTAAAGGTTTAGGGAGGTTTATTGAATCTTTTGTGGAACTTGGTCTTATTCAAGGTTGGCGTTGAGGTAATAACTTACCCCCCCAATCCCATCTTTAGTTTGTGGATAACACTGCTCTGTTGGGCATGGCCAGAGTTGAAAAGATTGTTAACTTGAGAAAGATCCTGGATACTTATTTGACTGCTTCAAGACAAAGTATCAATGGAGGGTAAGTCCATCTATTTCTTTAATACTCTAAAGCTTATTCAAAGTCCAAAATTGCTAGAATTCTCATATTCCAAACATGCTCGCTTTTTTTTGTCTATCTTGGTATTCCTTTTGATGTCCATTCGCTTCCCAAGGAATTTTGGTAGGATTTTATTGATAAATTTCACAAAAAGGTTAACCATTGGACTTGTAGGTGGCTCTCAACTGCTAGTAGAGTGACTCTTTTGAAGTTGGTGGTTCAAGCTCTTTGTACATGTGCTTTATGATTTTTGCCCTTTCTAATTTAATCAAATAATTTGAGTCTTTCCCAACAATTTATATGGTCTGGTAATCTCCTTTCGAGGAAGTGGAGCTTGGTTAAGTAGGATAATATTTGTAGGCTTTGGTGGCTAAATTGTATTGGCGATGGTGTTCTTAACAAAATCAAAATTGGGCCAAGATCCTCACTCCAAAATATCTGATGGGGTAGAGAGTGTTGATGTGCCTAGATACATCCTTCTGGGGAAGGGTTCTATGATTTGGGGTACCCTTAAAAGGGCAGCTAAGCTTGTTAAGCAAGGGTTGTTTTGGATTTGTAGCAGAGACTTGAAAACTCTTTTTGGTTTGACTCTTAGTATGGGAATCCTCTTATCATGTCAACTCACCCTCATTTGTAGGCTTCATGTAGGTTGGTGTAAAGTGGTTGATTTCAATTCCTCTAAAGTTCTTGATCAGGCTACTATATATAGGTAGAAGGACCCTCATCAATTGCCTTTGGGGGGCTCACTAGAGGATCATCAGGTGTTGGCTAACATTTTAGTTGGAAGGGTTTGTAACTCTCTTCTGGAGAGGGATGCTATCGCTTGAGGACCTAACCTAAAAAGCAAATTCTCGATTTCCTTGGGCTATCAGGTGTTGGAAGAGCAAGTTTTCAAGTGTGTTGGGGTTGCTTGGTGGAAACAAATTTGGAATAAGTAATTTTGGCCTAAGTGCCATTTCTTCTCTTGGCTTGTGGTGCAAAATAAGTACCTCACTTGGGAGAATATTTGGAGGAGAGGATTTCAAAGTCCTTCTATGTGTGTTATGTGCAACTGCAATGAAGAGTGTGCTTCACATTTATTTTTCGAGTGTCCATGGGTTCGAATGATTTGACATTCCCGGTGGGGAGCTTGGAACCTGCCGTGTAGACACAAATTTTTCTTAGGTTGACTTTTGGATTGAGTTGGGGAACCCTCCTACTAAGACCTTTTTTCTTTCAAATTGCTTGGAATATTGGTCCCAGTGTGATTGGAATATCTGACTAGAATGAAACCACGTGATTTTTTTGGATAAGAAGTTTTAGGTGTGACAACTTTGGTTGAGAATCTTGGGTGTTCTTCAGGAGGCTCTTGCAGCTAGGTGTGATTTGTCTATCCTTGTGAACCCAGGAGATATGGGTGTGGTCCAATCTTTGGGACGTTTTGAATGTAATAGGAGTGGCCCCCAGCTTACGCTGGGGAGGTCTGTCAGAGGGAGATCTAGAGGTGTGGTTGTTGGACAAACATCTTGTACAACCCTGAAACTCCAGCAGATAACAAACCATTCTTGTCGGGTTTTCTTCTTTAAACTCTAGCAGATGAAGGAAAATATAAAAAGTTGATGAAATTAAATGGAGAAACAAACCTCAGTTTGAATTTCAAAAGATTACCAAAAAAAAGACTTCCAGAATTAAAGATTATATAATTGAAGAAAATTCCAGATTAATGTTATACAAGAGTAAGCAACATTAACCCAACACGCATCATCACATATCCTCTGGAATTTTTTTCAAAGTCACTTGTAACGATAATGTTTCAGAATTAACTGTGGGAAATGCAGAATTAATATTCATGTCATGTTGCAAAAGCGAGGAGATAAAATGTCATGCCATGAAATACTTCTAAAACTGCAAGGTTCTTTGAAATTTGTATTTATTACAAAGCTTTCGAACTAGAAGACTGTAAAAGCCGTCAACTTAGATGGCATATCAATTCATCCTATATTCTCCTGGTCATAGAGAACAGCCCTTGCATTTTCCTTCATGCGTTAAAGCAGACTTCGAAGTTCTAGTAACAACAATGCCAGAACTGAAGATAGGGAGTGCAGCTGCGAGTATAGCGAAAAGCAGGGCCAGTCAATCCAATGGTCCAGTGCGCATAAGCATACATATTCTATAATACAGCAATTAATTTGAAAATAAATCAAGATGTATGCAATCCATTTTGCTTCAAAAGATATAGCTAGATGGAGAAAAATCTTCGGATGGCTATGAACGTGCAAGATTCAACAATTTTCTTCACCCCACAACATGCGGAATTCAATTCAGCAGCTGACCAATTATCTTCATAAGGTAAGGTACCTAGGCCAACTTCTTCATAAGGTAACGCAACCTGCAAAATATGATAAAATCATAAGGTTGTTAGGCTCACTTTTGACAGTGTCCAAACAAAAGCTTCCTTCCAGAAAACCATTCAAGGCACAATTCAAATAAAGCATTCATTCTTGCAGGAAAACTAACTCTTGAGAGGAAAAAGAATATAGAACCAAGAACATTTATTCTATAATCAAAAGCTTCCTTCCAGAAAACCATTGAATGCACAAATCAGATAAAGCACACTCACAGCAAAAACAGTAAAGAACCAGACATTCATTTTCTATGGATTTTTCAATTGGCTTTTTATCAATGAACAATGAACCTGAATCTCAATAGATCTCAGTAAGTTAGAAAAGCCTCACCCACCAAGGAACTTCAAATCTTATCCCCACAAATATAAGCTACAAACAAAAGTAATCACATTTAGAAATCATTCTAGATAGAATTTGTGCATAAATTCTTCTTTATTGAATTTTTTGCGTAAGTTTTTGTCAAGGTTGTGGAGATCGAAGTGGCAAATGGTCAAGTTAGAGAGCCTGATGGTGGTGAGGGCTATGTTGTGTGAGGGGTCCACGTCAGCAGAAGACATGTTGGTCAAAATCTCAGAATGCACGGTGTAGAGGGTTCAGCTGGCAACTCAGAAAAATCAAACCGGGAGAAAATTTCGCACATTTTTCCAACTCATACCGAGTGGATTCCAAAAGGGCATTTTACAAGGCAAAAGGTAGCATCGACCATTGACGGACACGTGGTACTTACTTACCTGTTTCCCGCCACACCAGTCCCCGTGAACTTAATGCGCATTTACTCCACATTAACTTCTCCCCTCCCCTCCATCATCGGTCTTTTGGCAATCACATTGGCATGCTTTTCACAAACTAGGGTATCATCTTCATTCTTTGCAACACCATTCAAAGTTGGCATCTACACATAACACCGTCCATTGAGGGACCAATGGGGGTGCACTTCAAAAGTGACCATGGAGACATTGGGAGAAAGTAATGGTGATATTTTTTTTTACTTCTCATGTTTATGAACACTTCTAAATGGTAAAGAAAATAGTAAACTTTGGCCATTGTGAGGTGAGGTTGTCTTCCAACCTCACAACGGCAATGAACCTCCATTGTATGTGTTTTTAAATTGGTTTCCAAATGTTCTTTACAGTATTGAAAATCTTGTTTTATTTCTAAGATACTTCATGCAGCTATCTTGTGACCTACTGTGTGTATATATCCGGCCAAAAGGTATAATGATATATTTGCAATATCTATAAACACTGTATACATCTATGACATACAGATGTCTATCTCTGCAATCCCCATATATATTGAGAGTATTTGAGGGTATCATGTACTCGACTAGTTTTTTGCAGCCATCTTTAGACAGACTGTCTGTATATATACACACACAGAGTCGGCCAAAAAATATATCGATATATCTGCAATACCTATAAACACTGTATATACTATATATATCTCACACATGCATATATCTATCTCTGCAATCCCCATATATTATATATATATATGCTTGCATTTGAGGGTGTCATATACTTGACTGTTAAAGGTTGCATGCACCTATCATTTGGCCAAGTGTGTGTGTATATATATACATACATACAATTGATGGGTTTCATACAGTGGACTGTTACGGGTTTCATGCACCTATCTTTTGGTCGAGTGTGTCCTCCGCTGTTGTGAAACCCTCGCACAACATTACCCGCAACACCACTGTCCTCTCTGCCCTTTCAATACTGCATTCTGCCCGCCATATGAAACTTCACATGTACCTCTGCAGCTGGTATGAAGGACATTTTGATAGCAATTGAAATACATTGTATGTATATATATGTGTGTGTGTGTATGTGTACCATAACTATATAATACATTCATATATATCTATACTGTATACATATAACACATTTATTATTATTATATATAAATATAATTATTAAACCCTAAATTGATAATATATATATATATATATATGTACGTATGTATGGCATACATACATACATATTTATGTATGTGTTCATACATTCCATACATATGTTTGTCATGCATGATAGATACATATGTCTGTATGTATATACATGCATATGTATGTATGTATGTATGTATGTATGTATATACATATCTATGTATGCATGCATGCATACTTACACACATATATATATCCCGGTTCAGGGGTTATATATAACTTGGAACACCATTATGATATAAACTTTTATAACCTTTTCTGAAACTAATATACCTGTAAAAACTTACATATACCTGAAATAACATTTTCATACATGTAAGAGTCACTGTAATTGAAGAACAAATCATACATCTAATTCACTTCATTGTAAATGAACAAGGCTATATGCCAAATATATATATCCACTTGCTCTCAAATGCTGATCTATGAAGGTTTCAGTTTTAGACAGCTGTTGCAGCTTTCAAAGTATGTATATTTCAAAGCTATTCTAAGATTACAATAGTATAAATTGTTCAATGTATATTTATTATTCATACATATCATGATTTTCTTCAGAAACATTTGCATACATACATACATATCATTCCACCTATCATCTTTAATTACAGCTGTTTTAAGAATGCTATATTAACTATGTCATTTGCATACACACAGTCGGCCAAACGATAGGTGCATGAAACCCTTAACAGTCAAGTATCTGATACCCTCTAATGCTATATATATACATTGCAAATATATATATGACAGAGATATATAAATTGCTCTTTCATATAATTTTGTTCATTTAAATTAAATGTATCTTTCAATTGTTCTTCAATTACAAAATAATGTTTCAATTTATATCATAATATTATTTCAAATTATATATAAATATCATAATGCTGTTTCAGAAAGGATTCTAAATATTTGTATCATAATGTTATTTCAAGCTATATATAACCCCTACACTCTCTGAAAACTTTGTGCCATTAATCTCCCTTGCGAAGAGTTTTGGCCTAAAGAACACAATTCACCTACTGAGTCGAGTCGATGGTCTCCTTAATATTGTTTCTAAACACCACCTTAATAGTCTCAGATATCCAAACGAAGCCAATAGCAGATCCACGCCATAGCTCAAAACCGTTAACAGTCGAGTTCAAGCCCACAATGCCCAGAATCGGTGTGCAATGTTTTCTCCACTGGTTCATATTCTCCGATGGGCATTCCACCCAGACAATTATATTTCTGACAAAGGGAAATCAATTTCCCAAAGCATCAACATTATATTTCCATCCTCAATCTTAAAGCTTTCAAATATTTATTTCGATTATCAATCCAACTCCTGAATTAATGTAGGGTGATGTACAATTAGTTTTTACCCGCACAATATTAAAAAAATAGAAACCCTCAATTCTGGATTTGTTCTCAAACCCTTCCCAACGAAAAGGAGCAAATTATTTAATGCACTGGGAGACATGTCCTCAAACAGCTTCATGCCACGTCTCTTCATAAATATGCTAATTGCTATATCATTTGTTCTCTTAATTAAACTTCAATAGTTACGGCTCAAGAATTGAAAAACTGTGAATAAAAATGGAGGCTGGAAATAAGCAACAACTGTATATGTCAAAAATCCAGTAGTTCCACAAATTTCTTTCTCTTTTTTTTAATATTTGCTTTCAAAAAAAACAAATTCCAATTTTTTACTACATAATAATACTAGAAGTATAAATTTAAGATGACTGCTTAAAAATTAAATAAGCAGAAAAATTAAATATTCATGGGGACACTCCACAAATAATTCTTAAAAAAATTAAGCAACGGCCAAAATAAGCTAAGGGTGAGGTCCCATGAGGGGGCTTCAGGATCTATTTTGAAGGAGCAAGGGATCCCATGAAGCAAAAAAAGAAAATGCTACAGGATTAATTATAATCTTTTCCTCAACAATATCGGCCCTTACTTTTCTAGCTCAAAAACTTAAGCAGATGTAGGGGCTAGAAATTGCCCCACCAGCTTAGGCTTTTTCCTGCCACTTGTCAATTATATGAAATTTTAAAATTCTCACTAATTAATTTTTTTATTAATTTATATTTATTTAAGCTACTAAATTGAATATGCAAAATAATAAAATTCATGAGACCATCAGCTTCCATAAATATAGGAACTTGAACTTTCAGGCTTGAGCTATGATACAAAATTCATAGGACCACCCACTTTAAAATAATCCTAAAAAATCTCAGCACCACTGACTGAATTTTTTTAGGAACCCTCCTTCCATGGGACCCCACCCTAAGAATCGGCATGGGGACCTGCCCTAAGGGAAAGGATCCAGTAGTTGAGTATTCTAATTTTGTGCGTCTCAAAATCTTACGTGACAATTTCAAACCATTCCCATTTTTTTACAGAAGCAGCTATCCAGCCCTTACGTTGCACCATTACTTCAATTCATTGTTCTTTTATACACTTAACTCATGTTGCAGTTGTCTTCAACTCACATTGCACTTCAGTTCACTGTTGTTGTTTGTGCACATTGTTGCACTCCAGTTCACTTTTGTTGTCGTGTGCACATCATAGGGGCTGGATAGCCGCTTCCTACTATTAAAGATCAATTGTTTTAACGTTTAATTATCAACTCAATAAGTAAATTAGTTAAAAATATAAAAACCGAATTAGTGTAAGCGTCAAGACTAATTGTACACAATAAAATTTATGAAAGGCGATTGAGATAACAAGATGAACAATCTAAGCTCGCATGGGTAGCGGAGTTGGCTTGGGCCGTGGGTTTGCTCCTCATTGGTTTCGGGTTCGACTCCGCTCCCGGGTTTACCAGGTTGGGACTAGCTTGCAGGGTATTGGGTCCCCCCGCAGGGGACTAGTCTCGCCTCAATTCGCCCCATTAGGTTCTGGTCTGGATTGCGGGGATACCCCTGTTGTTAACCAAAACAAATACAAGATGAACAATCTAATCAACAACTTAAACATCATTATGATTTTCTCATATATCTGATTAGGTGATTTTGAGTGAGCTGGAATTTTCCTCTCTTGAGCTGGCTATAATAAGACATTAAAATTCAAGACAAATGCTAGACATTATGAAGTGATCTTGGTCAAAAGAATTAATAGATTTGAATAAATAGGAAGGAAATGATAGACATGTCATGAGCTATTTGTCTAGGTGCTTTAAGAAAACTTGTAAGATTCAAGTTTTGAAATGTTAGCCCTATTTGAAAGGAATGTATTAAAACAAATTGATGTAAGATTTAGCTTCTAAAATATTGTCTTTGTTTGAAAGGAAGGTACTAAACAAATTGAAAGTGAATAAAGACCTCCTATGTTGGTGTTAATGTCCATAGAAACATCCAAGAATGATATTTTTTAAATACTGTCCTCCAAGATAAAGGTGTTGTCCATAGCCTCGTAACGAATGGTGGAATATAAAATCAACAAGCAACTCAATGCTACAATTGTTTAGAAAAATGAAAGAGAGTTATAGTTGAAACATTACAAGACATAGACATTAATAAGCAATTTTTTTTTATGAATAAGTATTAATATCTATATTAATGAAAGATAAATATTCACATATTCACAAAAAAATGGTGTGTGGTAAGAAGGCACACCCTGAGAGTCACATGGGCAAAGCCCAAAATATCAAAGAGTCTTTGGCCACGCCCAAAAATCAGAAAACATTACAAAAATAGCAAATAAAAAAAGCCATTAAGCAACCATAGCAATGCCGGCAGAGGTTGGCGGGTCCTTATCATCCAGTTTTCCCCATACAATTGTAGGGTTGAGAGTGACGTTAGGGGGAGCCTAGCCTTCGTCATCTTTCTCAATTTCTTTATCTTTATCTTCACGGCGAGGTGAAATTGCCAAATCCAAACGTGGGAGCCACTTAGAAGTGTCAATGGGCTAACCAAAACCACCTCCAGGAGCATTACCAAAAGGCCACCCAGAAGCTCCACTTCCACCCCTCACCACTCCTCCAGAAGGCCACCCTAGGTTAGCCCATGGAGCAAGAGAGGGCGACCGCTTGCGAGGTCGAGAGCTGTGACGAGGAGGAGCTTGAGAATGGGGGCAAAAATCCTTGGCAGAGCCACTTCGCTGCTGGCCCCGTGAAGGTGATCGGCCCTAGGAGGAAGTGGGAGAGGGAGGCACACAAACCACAGTGCAAGGGGCATTGCCCCAGTGGTCCAGAAGCTCCTGCAGGTGAGATACCTCAAGCATAACTTTGTTTGTTTGCACTTGAATCTACAAAAGAACATTAGAGCAAATAATAGCTTTAGAATATAGAGAAACAAATTTATCAATCTGGCTGTGAGAAAATATGCAGGTATTTCTATCTTTCCAAATATTGAAGAGGATTTTCACCCTAAAAGTGTGCCAAATCTGAGTATACTTAGCAGGGAGTTTGGGAGAATCCCTAGCAAAGCCATATGCCAAGAAAAGGGCTATGGCCGAAATGGCCGAAAGAAGTCATGAATCCAATTCCACAATTGCTTAACTCTGGTAAAAACCCAAAAGAGATGCTTAAACGACTCGGCCTGCCGATAAAAAGGGCAACGAGGGTCCTAGACCCCCAAGTGAGAAAGCCGAGACCCCACTAGTAAGCCTTGGAAAAGAATACACCAAGCAAAATGGGTGAGCTTTGGCTCAACACTTGCAGACCACGTAACATAAAATCACTATGGGTTAAAAAAAGTGACCTAACTCTTAAGTTAAAAGGATGTAAAAAAATGGGAAATAGATTTTTTACTTTTTGGTACATCACTTTCAATATCAATAGACTCTAGGAAACAAGCTTGAACCCAAGAAATTTTAATCTAAAAAATGTAGAGGATCAAATAAATTTAAATGTGGGAGCCCTAATCAACATAACCACTACGAGTTTTCTTGAATACTAGAAATTATGATCAAATTGACATGTCATCTATGATATGTGTTCTTTGGTTGAAACTTTTCTCTTCAAGTAAGATAAGTATTATTATAAGAATATTAATTAAATTTGCAAAACTTTAGTTTTGTGAAAGAATGGCATTACCCTTATTAAGCAAATTATGAGCATGCAAAAAGAGATGTGATAAAGAAGGTATTGAAGTTTTACATGAGTGTTGCTCTATTATTATTGAAGTTTTATATGAGTGTTGCTCTAGTATAATTTACTTAAAATAATAAAGGTAAGTGTCTATTAATATTGGAGTCTTACATGAATGTTGCTTTATTATTAATTTATTAGTGTTTAAATTAATGAACTTTTAGTTTTGTCTTACAAAAGATTAGAATTATTTATTTAAAAAAATTCTATGAACATGCAAATGGAGGAATGTGATAAAGATGGTGAATGGTTATTAATATTGGAGTCTTGCATAATGTAGTTTTTTTTAATATAATTTTAAAAAGTTAATGTTTAATTGCAAATATAACAAACCTAAATGCCAAATTCATAGAGGATCATGTGTTTCAATGATAGAGATTCATATTTATATTTTTATATTTTGTACAATAATTATTCAAACCATTATCATTTATCAACTATTTAGTGTGAAAAACTCTTAAATACAATATGAGGTTTTCATCAAGTTTATGACAAATAAAAATTTAAGAATGTTGAGAATGGACTGCCTTTATAGGGTTGATTGTTGAAAAAAATAATGTTGCATTTGTAATTGAAAACCATGATTTTGGTTTTTAGATGTAAATTTTAAAAACAAAATTTCATAAAGATTTGACAAGATTGAATGTTTTAGGCTATGATCATATTTATTGTGAAAAATGATTTAGTGTCTTTGAATTTTAGTTTTATCAACACTCAATCATCAAACCAAACTTTTAGTAATTTTGCTTTCTAAGAAAGGAAGTTAATCGAGAAAGGAAGATAATATTGTGAAAGATATATAAATTCTAAAAAATGGTACTTCTGTCTTTGGAGTTATTCAATTAGTATATTTCATTGATCTATCATCTATGTCAAAGTTGTATGGACACGGATACGGATATGGTATCAAATACGGATACAATCATTTTTTAAGACCCCAATATGGATACGGCTGGATACGACATTCATAAAAGACACACACATATTTAACACAATTTTCTAAGTTATTAGAAAAGATTTTCAATACTTTAAAAGCAAATAAGTAAATATAAATTTAAATAATATTAAAATTTAAATATTAATTATTTAGTAAAGAATAAGCAATTAAAAATATATGATTATGAATAAATTTTATTTATATTTAAAGAATAATTTTATTTTTTTTAAATATCTAACATTTAAACAACATAATATAAATATTAAATATAAATATAAATTATAAACTTTCTTAAATCTATAAAAATTAAGACACCAAAAAAATAGTAGAGTTGCACTGCAAGAAGACCCAAAAAAATGGTTTGCTGAAATAGAAAAAAAGTTTCATTTCTCTTCCTCATTTGGTGTAGGTTTTGTTTATACAAAACAAAAACAAATATATTTCACAATTGAAGGTTTTTAAGATTAAGTTTAGGAGGATTTTAGGAGGATTCATGCCTTTTTTAAAAATTAAAAAAAAATCAAATCACACACTATCGGGCATGGCTGGAAAATCAGAGTTTTTTGGGCATGTGTGAGTACAGTATCCAACATGTATCCATGTATCGTATCTGTATTTGATACGGATACGGGGATATGTGCACCTAGAGAGGGGCGGGGATGTATCCAGCTACTCTGATCTATGTATATTTCAAATGGATAGGGACAATTAAAACATTGCAAATTAAGTTTATATCTCAAATGTGTGGCTACCTATTAATGGCCCATGTCAAGTTCTTGATTATATATCTAAAATTTCACCAAATCTTGTATATATATATACTAGCAATTGCACCTTAGTGTGCAATGGGTACGCTGAAGAGGTGTGCAAGGTCAATTTGAAAAAATAGTCTAATTTTGGGTACATTTGTGCAATAATAGTGTCATTGGAGAAGTGATATGCATCCATTTAGAAGGACCCAAACACAATTGAAACAAAATCATTAAATCAAGAAAATAATAAAGCTCCTTTACCATAACTATCTACATGCATGGGTCGATTTTGTTTGGCATTTCTATTTTGGAGAAGTGATATGTAGTTTAAATGTTTGGCAACTTTGATTAATTTAACTATCAAATGTTATATCATAGCAACGCCATCCAACAGGAGTTCAAATAAAGAAGTGGAAATTTTTCAAAACACTCGACAAACGAACAAATAACAAAAATATCTCATGCAATGACATCCTAAAATGAGACTATTTGAGTTGATGCATACCCCGACAAAAAATAAGAAACGGGGAGAGGTAATGACCAACTATAAAAAAAATGTACTTACCTTTTTTCCATAAATTTCCATACCTTGTTCCAAAGCTCTCATTTTTTGCACACTAGATAGAATGCCAACAAAATTTATGAGATTTGGCTTTACACCTGCAAATTGCATTTTCTTGGAAGTTTGTTGAATTTTTTTAACAAATTCATATTGTGCAATTATGGCAAGTCATGAGGCAATATTTTTTTGAGGCATTTCTCAAACATTTTAACTCCCCAATTCCTTTCAAAATTCCATTTTTGCAGTCCTGCTTGTTGGTGAGGCATTTTGTGAGAACTATGGTAAATTATTATTTAACAGTTGAAATCAATAATTAACAATTTGAAATTTGACCATATTAACAACCTGTTTTTGGCTGAGGATCTGATTGGAAGGGTAAATTGCCTTTGTTGCAGAAGTTGCTTGTTATATTCTAAGTTTGCTCAAATTTGTTGGTAGTGTTTGGGTGGATAACAACCAAGACTTCATTGGTGCAGTATGACCGATTTTTGGGCTTGAGTCAATCACACTTTGTAAATTAGTGCATGAACGGATGCTTGCACTACATTTCACCACATCTAAATAGTGCTCATGTTCATGGCCATTACTATGATAATTATGGTTATGGTTATAGTCATGGAGATGTTCATGATCATGATCATGGTTGTGGTTATGGTTATGTTTGTGATTGTGCTCATGGCCATGGTCCTCTTACATCCGAGTCATTGCAACACCCATTGATGATGATGAGGAGTAGCATGACCACCTTTATCTCCTTTCAAGAGAAGCATTGTTGGGATGTCTGTGTATTTCCTTTTTATAACTAGACTTAGATTATCCTTGACTTGCATTCCCATTTACATCTGAGTCATTGCAACACCCATTGATGATGAGGAGTAGCATGACCACCTTTATCTCCTTTCAAGAGAAGCATTGTTGGGATGTCTGTGTATTTCCTTTTTATAACTAGACTTAGATTATCCTAAAAGTATTCTAAATAGATGTTGACGTAAGTTTTATATTGCAATCATCAAGATTAGCTATGCATATAAATTATGCAACCCTGTTTTAAAATAAAATAAAATAATGTCTATATGAAGTGCCCATGAAGGACATGAACTGCCATAATGGTGTCATGGCCAATACTGTAACAACTGTAACATTCAAAAATAAAAATAAAAATAAAAATGGAGACCATTAGCGTGAATAAGCCCATTGAAATATATATTGTAAACCAATTCTAATGCCTCTTTGGGCTGCCCTAGAAACTAAAGGAATGAAGAGAAACATTGTTCAACACCTACTAGTATACCTCTCTACTAAGGACCACTTAAATTTCAAATCAATTAATATTATAGTTTGATAATTATCTAAATATAAAACATGACAATAAAACTATTTCACATTCTCAGACAAACGCTTCTATATGCAAAGTATGCATAATTTTTTTGGCAAATACGTCTTCTTAAAAATTATTTCATAAAATTTAAACTATTGTAAACTTTAAAATCAAACATTACTATGGCAAGTCCATGAGATGGGCTCAAGTAGCAAAATAATGATGTTTTCATAGCAGAGCCATTGGTTCATATCTTCATAAAATGCATTCATGTGCGGAAATGAATGATGCCAGTTTCAAGTCCTAAGAGAAATTGATAGAATAAGCAATCCTCAGTTATGGTTGTCACTAGCTTCAAGGTTACCCAAAAGGGAAGATTTAACCATATATTAAAAAACATCAACATTTAAATAAAAAACTTGGTTTAACAACTATGGTAAATTCTAAGGGATCCTTCCATAATTCCAAAGGGTGTCTATATCAGTCTAATATGGAAGTTATGACATGAGATGCCTTTGAACTTGATCATCAATGATCTAGTTCTAATATAAGCGTTGAACGTATTGCCTCAAAATCATAAAAATGATACCTCTCAAATCTATACAACAATATGACATATACAACCACAAATATTTGGATTGTCTTGGCAGTTTAGGAAATGAACTTCATTTTAGAGATCACATACCACCTGCACACATAAACTGATAAAATATGTGATGCTTCACATTATTATTCCTTTTTAGAACATGGAGTTAGGTTGCATGTAACTTTCCTTTGTCTTAGCTACTCATATTTGTAAGCATTAAATACTTCAGTTACACATTAGGTTATAAATCTTCCATGTCTTCCAAAACTATGAGCTAAACATGGAAGATAGATATGCCTTTTTGAGTTGGCCACCATAATCAATGTTAAAAGGAATAAGAATTCATATTTCTTTCTAAATTTAGTTTCTGATGTCTGTCAATCATATTCAAGATGCTTTATTATTATAGCCTGCAATTTGAAATCAAAGCAATCAAGATTTTATAACCATGGTTTAAGTGTTAATCTGTGGCTATGAAGTAGAAGACCTAATATTTAAACGATGATATTGTATCCATAATAGGATTATCCAAACATTCTCTGGGTGGATGGAAAGTTAATGAATGAAGTCAGTTCCATGTCCCAAAAAGACCAGTCTCAGCAAGGGTTGGAATATATATATATATGCACAATATTCTCAAAACTTAAACATACAAATTGCATGGAAACAAAATCTATTTATTGTAAAGGACAAAAACCAATTTAAACTACATACACACAATATTCAAGGTAGGTAATTGATTCATAAGGACCATACTATACCCAATAAATGATAAGATTCATGTGAAATATGCTCACTGTAAGCCATTGTGATTTTCAATTTCTATCCATGATCTCATCTTGGATTCTGAAAACACTGGACTTCATAAAAACAAAATGATTGACAATCCAAAAAGTGACTATGGTCAATGCTGATTCTTATTGTAATTTTGTTTAAATTAGGTGGTTTTGCATAAGATGTTGCAAATATATTCCATGTTTGCTGATTGAAATAGGGACAAAATAGGCAACCAAATCCTAGTGGAAGATAGTTGATCAATTCCAAATGAATACCAAAACTAAAGTATTTTTAAGGGCTTTATGACAGGCAAAGTTGTAGTAGAGAGTCTCTTAAATATTTGATGACATCAAAATGTTTTTAATTAGAACCTAATCATTAGAGAAGAGTCAAGTTAGATTGAAATAACATACTCAAGACCAAAATCCCTAGGGCCTAGCTCCCAAGATTGGATTTTAAAAACCACTATCTATTAAGAACTTAAGGTTTTAGAGTCCATAAAATTGAGTAAAAATCTTTTGAAAAATATTCTACATAGATTTTTCCAAAAGCTTTTATTCAACCACTATCCACTCATCTAATAATTTACTACATCCGAAAGCTATATTTGAATGAAAACACAAGTTGATTAATAATTATAATACTATTGATGCAAATTCTCCACAAAAACCTTAAAGTCTATATCTAACACACACACAAAATTTAAAGTCTGTATCACACACACATGTTCAGACATTCAGATTGAAGGTTAATGAATTTTGAACTGTCTATGCTTATAAATTAATGCTTTAAATTGAAATTGATAAGGAAATCTATGGTTACAGATGGAAGATAGCATAATATATAAGTATGAAATCCTTGAGATAGGCTTGCCAAACCTCAAGTGAAAGTTGTCTTTGCTTGGAGGTTCTAAAAAGTAAAAATCATGTAACTCGCAGGATCCCAATTTAACTACTACACATGACTAACACTGAAGGAGAAAATAGTTGATGCATCAGCAGAAGAATTTAAAAAATTGTGAGATATCACAAGTACAAAATTGTTTTTTACTTTTTAAAGACAAAGGGCACTCCATTGTTGTTTCTGTGTCTTCCTTTTTGATGCTTAGAAAATATACACTGCAAAAACTGAGAAAGAAATTATTGCCTTGTTATAAGAATTGAGCAAGATGACTTGATTATTAATTCCAATTGTAATATAATTTAAATGAATTGAAATAATGTCCTCCTTGGTTGAACCATCTATACAATATGGGTACATATAACATACATTTAACAATTAGGTTTTTCAGACTCGAGGATCCTTAACCATAGGAGAGAGCAACAATTTTGACAACAAAGAAGCATGCATTTTCCTTAACATATCCAACTGTGAACCAACCAGTCATTCAAAAAATTAAAATCATTTTTACCATTCAAATGGATATAAAAATAAGAGAAGATTCGTATTCTAAATTGATAGCGATTGTCCCTCCAGAAATTGGCTGAGTTGATAACTAATTTTTTTCCTTGCTCTTTCATGGTGGCATATAATGCCCTTATTTTAAAATTTGAAGAGGAACTAATACTTAAAAGTATAATTGAAAAGCAGTCATGTAAATTGCATATAGCTGACATTAAATCATCCAATTTTATCCTTAAAAAATGTTTTTTTTCACAAATTCAATGCAAAAATGGATAGACAATGTAGATGAGACAAATACATTGGGAAGCTAAAATAATGTGACCTACAACTAAAATGGTCAGGGTACTACTGCTTGTTTTCCCTTCTGAAGGAGACATGGGATTCGGTTCCCCTATGACTCCACCATATGAAGAATTTGAATGGGGCGGAGCCATGGATGGAAAGATAGCAGGAGGTGTATATGAGGATGGTGGATTGGGAACCACATTACCTTTTTCACCCCTACAAATCTACAGGGGCTTATAGCTGAAAATAAGGTTGTGGTTCTCAAGTACCATGTTTTGCATTCTTATTACCCTCTTTGATCTCTAGAATCTATACAATATACACTTTTGTACCTATTGTTTTAATGGCTCAGTGAAGTTTGGTACAATTGTCTGGGTAAATATCTTATGCCATCTCACATGATATTCTGTCAAACAATTCACGTTTCATTTCTATGCTTCCACATTTTGCAGCTCTGTAATGGAGGCAGTTCTGTTCTCCAAGTTCTTGTAATATTTCAATGATATTACAAGAACATGGAGGCAGCTCTGTTCTCCATGTTCTTGTAATAGGATTGCACACATACATGACCGGGGATTCTTTTAGTCCATTGTGTTTACAGCTCAAAACTATGCTTTTACATGCAACTATGATGTTAATAGCAGTTGGGAAGAAATCCAAAGGAACTCTATAAATATTACACTTTTGGCCTCTAAAAGATCCTTCCAAAAGTTTCTTTTTTTTAAAAACTATTTTAAAAGTAATACCTATCATATCTGTATCGCTTGACATGACCTGCCAATCAAATTTGCTTGAATGCTTATACAGAAAAGCTTGACTAAGTTAATGAGGGCAATATATTTCCTTTAGATTGCCCTCCATCAAGCGCGCCTCCTCAATAATGCATCAAAACTGCATTTATGCTGCATTAGGTATAGGATATTTTAACTCCCATTTTCACAACCAACTCCTACAAGTGGTTGAATGGGATACTTTTACTGCATTAATGCACCATGACTGCTGGCCATTTTTCACCGCCTCCTTTCTTCTACAAATAGACCTTTACTTGTAATAAATAAAAAATCACCAAACTGCTACACTTACGAAGAACAACGTGTTGGAAAAAGCTTGTTAAAAAGAAAGATTGCAGAAGAACAAATTGGAAATTGTAAGGCAGTGAAGAAGAAATCAGGTACCTATATCTCTTTTTAGCACTTTAAATCTTTCATATTATTTGCTAGATCTTACCATGTTAACTTACTAGTCTTATCATGGAGATGATTAGACTGCGGCCAAAATAAACTCATTGCCCTTAGTATAATGTTCATATCAAGTTTATTACAATTGATGTAATTTTATTTTTATGTTCTAACCTCACTCAAAATTTACCCTGGCTGCTTTTTCTTTTCAATATAAAATTCTTAAGCTTTTTCTTTCAATTTTGAAGTTCGTAAATTCTTGGAGTTCTGTTGTCTTCTCTATTTTATGTCTAATTAAGTATACTTGTGAGGTAAATGAAATTCTGTTAGTGGCTGTAATCTTTCTAATGACATCCATAGCAAAATCACCAAGTGAAGAATACTAATTTACTTTAGGTTTTTTCTTCATCATTTGGAAAATAAAAAACTAATTATATTAATATCACCAAGTTATCCAGATTTTTTCCTTCAAAATTTGATGAGAATATTACATGAAAGGACTGTAAACAAATTATTTGAAATTTGATGCCTCACACTTAAAAAACTTACATGAAAGGACTGAAAATTTTTGCAACATCAAATTGATTTTAACTTGAAATTCTCTATCAAAAGAAAAAAGCAGGAAAGATACATAAACACGCTCCTTCATCGCTTATAATGCTGGAGCTGGCGCATTAGCAACCCCTGGATGAGGTGCCTGACTAAGCCTGGGACCATCCTCCTGATGCCTGAAACACTGAGGAGGCTCACATTTACGGGGTCGGTGCGAGATGTGACTCGAACCACATGCAAGTGACTCACATAGGATATGCAGTACTGCATCTTCACATACAGCTTGGGAAGCATGTATCCATCATAAACGCATGATGCTTCCTGTACATCGTGCACTGCATCTTGTTCCACTTTCTTACGAACCAAAATTCTCTTCACGACTTTATCCTTAGGGCAACATTTTTCGCAGTTGTAGCAGCGAATGAAGTTAACATGGCCAAGGTTGTGCTTCTCTTTATTTAGCTTCTAGAGTAGTTTAGCAAACCAGGCTTGTGCTCAAAGTCAATGCATATCACATTAACAAGGTAAATTCCTAAAGTGTCATGTAGACGCTAGGGAACGTTTAGAATAGTCAAGCAAGTGCCACATATAAATTGGGATTGTTGATTTACACAGGTGTAAATGAAGGAAAGCAAAAAATGTAATCACGATGAATGGTTTGATAAATAAAATCTCTAAGTGTTGTGTAGAGGCTAGGGAAAGATTAGAATAGTCAAGCAAGTGCCACGTATATTTGAATTACTTATGGATGCTTATATATGGCCATGCCTTTATTTGTTCTTTATGTGAATAGGGCACAAAATACTCATCAGGATTAAAACTTTCAAGAGTTAGAAGGAGCGGTGTTGAAAGATCTGAACTCTGAATTATGTGATAATGTGCTCTCCATCGATCCACTTTTACTCAGCTCTACCTACTATGGCGATAAGAATTGTTGTGCCCCGAATGGATGGACAAGAAAAAAGAATCATCAGCTATATATGAAAATTAAGGCCAGCATTCTAATAATGAACTATAGTTACTTATATTTACTTATATTTTTTTATGTTCTCCAGCTTGTTCCAGTTAGGACTATTATCTTTATCATTCTCGGGTTTTGAGCATGCCATGCATTTTTCTCTTGTGTAAGTTTTTAGGTTCACACCTACTTTTCTTTTAACACCTCTTTTAATAATAATATGTGCATTTAAATATTTTCAAGCTCCCAGAAGCCGTTCATAGTGAAGGACAAGTATTAAGCGACACAAATTATCCATCACAATACTATTTGTTGTGTCGAGTAACCTTTTCCCAGATATAAATGGATTGTAAGTAGGTGTTATCCTCTAGAATAAATCAGGTAAGAATAAAATAAGAATAGATTAGGGATATATATATATTATTGGATTAAGAATATGTTTATATACAAGAGTGATAAGTTATGTATGAAGAAATATAAGAAATTTATAAATTAAAATTTATTTCAGTAATTTAGACAAAACAAATAACAAAATATCTATATTTGAAAATATGAATGGATTAATTTTTTAATTTATTTTGATTAAGTGGTAGATTATTTTTAAAAATAAAAGGATCATTCACATGGATAAAAACTGTACCAGAATAAGATATTTTTACATTTCCATAGCTTTACACCTGGCAATCATATTTGCTTGAAGATTGGCCTCCATCACAGCATCATGTTTATTAATGCATTAATGAACATGATTTTTTTTACTCTCAATGACACAACTAACTCATACAAGTGGCTGAAGGGGATATTTTTATGGGATATTTTTACTTTCATTTCCACAACTACTTTGCATAGTTGTTTCTGTATTACTTGTTTCCAATATCTTTTTTTTAGCATTTTAAATCTTACATATTATTTGAAATATCTTACCATATTAACTTACTATTAATAAATATTTGAGTTACTTAAAATTACTCTATCAATTAGAATTTTTTCATTCACTACGATAAATTACCTTCTTTCTCCCTTTCACTTTCTTAGGATCTTTGTTAAAAACCTAAACATAACCAGAAAAGGATTAGGGGAATTTACTTCTATAGTGGTATATAACCACCACCACAATCTGTTAGATGCCAAAGCCATAGAGCAGTGCTTAGACCCTAAACTGCTAATATGTTTGTAGTATTAGAAGCCAATTTACATGTTTTTGTTTAAGTGGTTTTCTTTTATTTATGTTTTTTTTTCTTTAATTGCATTTACCCACCATCTAAAATATAGGATCTTGGAGTAGTGCAGTTATAAGTAGTTGTTCAAAATATGGATATATATATTATGCTATGTTATGAATAAAAAGACAATCTTTTGGAGTGATCAATAGCTATGTTCTATGATATCTTTATTACATAAAATGGATACCGCCAGTTTTTATTTTGAGCACTCTTTTTTGAGCAATGGTGATATGAATGGAATTTACTTCATAGCTGTTAAAGTGTTGAATGTGATCTGAGCCGATATTAGAATATCCTAAGGGCTGGCCAGTCTAGGGATTATAGACTAGATAAGTATTTTTATGTGTTGTTATTTCTATTTTTTAATGTTCTATATAGATTAATGTCACTTCGTATATAGCTTTGTTATGTGCTCTGATAGGTTGTGGTATTTAAGATAAAGCTTTTTGAACTTCTGTTCATTTGAAATTTCTGGAGCATCCACTTCACTTTCAAATATGTTGTTAAAGTTTTGTTAGTTCAAAGTTTCTAGTGTGTTTTCAATCAACAAGATAGTTGTCTTTCAAGTTCATAGTTAAAATTATGTGTGAATTTCTAGATTAGAATTTATACCTTTTTTTGAGACTTGCCAGCTCCTGCAAGTTTTGGGCCGGTCTTATATAATTCTAAAGAATGATACATTTACTTATCTCTTACTTAGCTAATGAAGTTTATTGTTAATATTTTTGTAGGCATTATTTGATGAGTTGTAGCTTGACCTTTCACTTCTCCAATTTGATGAACTATAGCCTAAAACAAAGGTTCCAAGGAGGGTTTTAGAGCATGTTTATAAAAATGAAAATTACGGCCAAGATCCTAATAATGAGTACATTTAGGTTTTAACATTAGGGAACCCTTTATCCTACATAGTTAAGTATGGCGAAAAAGAGCATATATTAACTTTCATTTCCACAAATATCAGTACTCAAATTGTGCAGATTATGTTTTAATTTCTTCATTGTTTCTTTTCAATTAGGGTGGTTTTCTAGCATTTTATGGTTTTGGTCGTAAGATTTGGAGTGTTTGCATATCACAAGACTTTAATCCAAATATTATGATGGTGGATTTCAGTTTGTGGTTGTTCTGATTTAGTCATTTACTGTTTAGGCAGTCATTCTATGTAGCGATAGTGAACATCTTAGGATTATACTAGCCGTGTACAGTTTGGGAGCCTTGATTGTATTACTTTAGTGGGTGAAGGGTCGAGGCTTCCTTAATTTTTGTTGCAGGTGTTGCTTACATATTTTAGGATCCTTTACGTTCATGAATGGCTTCATCAATTAGTTTTATTTCTGCTTGTTCTCACTTGTCACTTAAGGGAACAATTGGAGATTTGATAGAAAATGTAAGAAATTTTTTGGAGGGATGTGAAAAAAAAAAAATAGTGGCTGCTTAATTTTTGTCCCTATTGCCCATTCATGGCTTGAATTCTTACAAGGAAATTAAAATGTGTGTTTTAGCCTTTACGAATAATAAAGTTACGAGTTTAATTTTGATTATCATTTAATCACATGTCCACAAAAAACTTTTTCCACCTTGTATTCTATAGCTCATTTTTTTTATTTTACCTATAAATTTGCATTTTCAAAATGTTTTTGCATTATGGCTTTAAAATTAATGATATTGGTTGACATTAGGTGCTATTTCAAATATACTACATCCAAGAATGGCACTTCCTCGAGAACAAATTGATATCATAGAAGTATCAGATACTAGCAGTTCACCTGGACTTCCAATATCTTCGTCTCCTTCAGAAAATTGGGATGGAAGTTCTGCAAATGTAGTAGACCTCTCCAATGACATCCTCAATAGTTGCTTTGAAAATTTCCACAAAATACAAACAGTTGTTCACAATATACAAAATGTACAAGGATTTGAGGTGTAGGCAATGGAAAACACACTACAAGAATTACATTGGACTTGTGACAAGATTGTTGCATTTTGTACATTTCTACGTGAGCTACATACTGACGATTTGTATGGGATGGGGGGTGCTTAGCAAATCAAGCGTTCTTTTGAGAATTATATAAACCATGCCTAAAGAGGCTTTGTTCCTACAATATGTTTATAGTACACTATTGTAATGTGAATACTAGCAGTCCCAATTTTGGCTACTTTCCTACTTTTTTGTTACTAGCTCATAAAAAATATGTATACTTTTCATAGTGAAACGTCCAAGGTAGTGTTCCTTGCATACAAAAATACATTACTCAAGATCGTTGAAGTATGTACTACGCATCTTGTTGAAAACTATGTAATTCATATTACTATATTGAAATAATTTGTACTTTGTGTTATACTTATCTCACATGCATTCTATTTCAAACTTTTATCTCATCCAATTCCAACTATGCAACATTCTTTCAATTTGAACCAATGATTGTAATAATTAATACAAACAAGAAGTAAATAAACAGTACTTTCGTTTTCATTAAGTCTATATATAGTTACTTTCATTTCACATATAGCTTGTCAATACTCTATCAAATATATTAACCTTTTTTTAAGCTATACTTAAAAAAGGATAAGTCCTTTCCTTATTCCAATATTGAAACTTCTTGGACAATAGAATGTTAGTAAGTTTTAATTGCAACTAAAAATTATCTATAGTAATCATGGAAATTTTCAATGACATTGTGTCACCCTTCTTTAACAATAAACCATTTATTTGTTGTGTCAAGGACTTGTGCTCATCACGCTTTGTACTATTTCCTAATTTTTGTACTCATCATCCATAGGTATGTTTCAATTTCCTTATTTCTTCTTCAACGTTATTGTATAAACATCCACTTTTTACAAGATAACGTCTTAACAGATATAATGCATGTATTATTAGTTTATAACAAATTTGACATGATATCTACTTATTTCTTATTTATCACTAAAATTACGTCTTCTTTGCTATCTTTGATCATGTTGATTCTTGATATTCTATTTACTGATCTTAATGCACAATTTATCAAGGTCCCCTTCATAAGGACAAGAACAAACTAGTCTACAATTTATGGTCTGAACATTATAATTTTTTTTTATACTCCACTCATTTTAATAGTTAGAATACATAACATGCTCTTTAATTTCATTTTTAAATAATAAAATAGATGTTATCTCTAGAATATTTTCAAACATTATTTTCCCTACAATATAATTATTCACAATAGTTGTGTTTCCTTTTCCTATTATCTTCTTCAATATTATTGTTCTCATTTGATCAATTGTCTTTTACTATGACCATTGTCACACAAATTAGCATCCTATTAATTTTAAAGAATACCACTTATAGGGTAAACTTACATTCAAACAATTACCATATTAGCATATTTTCATTTGCTCCTAAACAATTATTTTTGACAACATCAAATATTTTGAAAGCCTAATTTTCCTACTTCCACATGCTCGCAAGCACATTTAGTACATAAAATCTAAACTAGACAATGGTGACTTTAACTACAAATGCCATTACATATATTCTTGCAGGCATATCTGATTTGAGCCCTATTTTCCAAATTGCATCTATTAACTCCATTCAGCAGGCTCATTCTACACTTGTTAAATACTGTGTTGAACTTTCTGATGGATCACACACACACCATGCTTTACTTCCTGCTCACTTCAATGATCTTGTCTTGGAGGAGGCTTTAGTCAAAGGTTCTACTGTCCTTCTCAAACAATATAATTCAAATATGTTCACTAAATTCACGTATGTCCACTCTTTCCCAAAATAATTTTTTTCCTTTTTATTTTTCCCCTACACACTCTTGCTAAATTTACCAGCTTTTCAAATTGCAGGGCTATCATAATTGAAAACTTTGAATTAATTTCAAAAAATGCACCTATTGTTGGAACTCCAACTCCTCTCCTTTAGTCACAAAACTCCATCCCATCAAGTACCTCTCCAAACCCAATGGGATCCTCTCAGTCTAAAATTGATTCAATTGAAGAAGATGGAAACCCTCAGACTCAACAAAGTATATCCCCTTTCAAACCAATTCCAATAAAAATGTTAACCCCCAACCATAGGCATTGGTCCATTGAAGGTTGAGATTTGATGAAATCTTCAATCCATGAATATAAAAATGGTGGACGTGATGGAAAATTTTTTGGATTTGATTTCATTGATATGGAAAACTCTGAAATTCATATTTCTTGATTCAATGAAGAATTTGAAGAATTCTATCATACTATTCAATCTGGTAGTCTTTATGTTATCTCCAACGGCCGCATAAAAGTTACTAACACAAAGTATTCAAACTCCACAAATCCATACGAAATAATTCTCCTTAGCTCATCCACCGTAAGTCCTTCTACAACCTTGAACTCCACAATACCAACACATACGTTCCACATTAAAAGCATCAATTCATTGTCTTCATTGCCTATCAATTCCCCCATTGATGTAATAGGAATACTCCTAGCTATCTCCCCTATATCAACCATTCGTAAACGAGATGGTACAGAGACAATCAAGTGCACTGCTACAATCGTAGACAACTTAGATTGTACCATAGATGTTACACTTTTGGGCCATCATTGCTATATAGATGGGATACAAATATCTAATATGCCTACACAACCAACCCCTCATGTTATTTTGATTAAATCAGGCCATATCACCTCATGGTGTGGAAGAGGTCTTGATACTATTTTCCCAACCAAAGTTCTACTCAACCCCATTTTAGTAGAAGCCTCCAACTTACTAACATGATATACCAATAAAGAAAAGGTCAAGCCCTTCAGTTCCTTGTCAAATAAACACCTTTCTTCCATAAAGTTTGCAAATCCAATCAAAATATCATCTATTGAAAATAATAGCATGCTTGAAAAGCAAAATGTTTGCATAAAAGCCTCCATTTCAAATTTGCACCTTGACAACTTCTATTACCTTTCATGCCCTCTATTAGTGAACATTAAAAAGTGTAAGAAAAAGGTTTTGCAAACTTCCCCTACTACTTTTCATTTCCCAAAATGCTCTATAGATCTCCTTCAATGTGACTTTAGCTACATGCTAAAAATGGACTTGAAAGATGCAAGTGGAAAACTTCTAAAAGTTACTGCATTCGAAGGTCCAGCAAATTCCTTAATGGGTGTTGCCGCAGAAGATTTTCAACTACTGATTGCTGAACCTGATGCTGCTAAACACATTTTGGATCATATTGTTGGCAACCAATTTTTCTTTGAGTTGACCATCAAGTTGATTCCATTTGGTGGACAAGAAACACAAAGCATTGTTATTATTGCCATTAAGTCAATTTCAAACTAGGCATGGCCAAATATGTAAACATTAACATTACTTGCAAACACTTTTTTGTTGTGGTATAAAAAAGAATGGATACACACATATGGAAATATAATTGTACATTTTCTTCCACATTTTTTCTATCATTATGATCATGTTGTTATCCATAACCTTTCCATTAAGTGTCACCACTCTATGTGGCCAATGTCTTAAATTCATATTTCTACATGTTTTAAAATGAACACTATCCATATAATATGTACAACTTTATTTGCATTTCCTATCTACATCTTTATATGTTTGTGTTTTATGTTCTATTTCAATTTTTTTTTTGCACCATTAAATCTCCAAGAAAATTATGATATATACATACTATTTCATTTTATTTTTACTCAGTGATGTCCATTGTAGGAAGGATGCATCCTAGGACATGATGTTATTAGATGACTTTGGGAATAACTAGATGATGGGATATTAATACCAATATTTGACTAGCCTTTTTACCTACTGACATAGACTTGAGACCTTGATGATTTTCACTTTCGATTTGCTATACTTTTTTTTGATTGTTTCACCAAAGGTTGAGGGTGATGATTGATTTATTATGAGTGGAGGTTTATTTCAGGTGATTGTGAAATGGGATGAGTGGATTTTTTTCAAATATTTGAATGTTTTTGATGTTTTGAAATGTTTTTAGGCTATTTTTGGTATTTTTTGAGATGTTTTGCACATGTTTTGATTTTAAAAATTTCCAATTTTTTTGTGTTTTATGAGATTTTGACCAAGAACCTAGCCTAAAGACCTATCCTAATGGCCTCAAGGGCTGATTAAATATTAGCCTTGTCTATGCTATACACACAAAGACCATGTAGTTCGACTGTCACAAACTTGTTTATTGATGAGATGTGAGCAAATGGATTGCTAGTTTATTATAACAGACTCTTAAAGGACTAACCTAAGGTTTCTTGGGGGATGATCAAAGATAAACCTTTCCTATGTTTAGAGCTCAAAGACCCGTAGTGTGACAAGATGACTCTATTTTTGACTTTTTTCTCACTTTTTGACCTATTTTTGGATTTTGATATGTTTTGAATATTTTGGATTTTCTAATTTTATGAATGTTTTTAGAATTTTTTTATTTTAAGGAATAATTCAATAATATACATGAATATGATCCAATGTAGGTATAAGAACATGCCCCCAATGTGATACAATATACTACTTTGATTTAGGTAGGAAAAACTGACCTTAGGAATGGGCCAAGTAGTACTAGGAAAGATCATGATACGAACACAGGATCAAGCTATGATGCAGATGTGGGTGGGTGATGGATGAAGATATGGAAGCATGATGGATGAATTATGCTAAACAAGCCTAAAGATTCCATGGTGGATGGAAAGTTCTTATTTACACAAGGCACCTATTTTCTAGGTTTTCACCAAGGTACTTGGCCAAAGTGCTACCAAAGTGGTTTTCACTAAAGGATAATTTTTTCTTTACTATTTCTCAATCCTTTTTTTTATCTTTTTGAATTTTTGGATTTTTAATATTTTTTTCGAGATTTGGATTTACACCCTACAAGTTTAGGCATAATTTTTTTTGAGATGGGAGCTATTGATAGGCTCCTACAAAGGCTCACCTTTTGGTGTGGATAACTGATATGCCCCTGATTTATAGCTCGTTGTGATGATGAAGGGTCCCAACCAATTGGATTCAAACTTTCCCTTGCTGTCTAGATTTGGGAAATTTTGCTAATTTTCCTTCAACGCGAGCTCTCTGACTTGAAAGGTCTAACTCCTGATCTTCTTGTTGTAGCTTCACTTGAGATAGTTTTGGTAGACTTCTAAATGGTTTAAGGAATCCATGTGCCACTCATCTAGTAGTTCCAGGTCGTTCAACCATGATACCCAATATTCTTCATCTATAATGAGATTTTGCAATGATATTCTTAGGGTGGGAGCTCGATCTCAATGGGGAGAATGGCTTTCGATCCATAAACTAGGGAGAAAGGGGTTGCACTTGTTGGTGTGTGGATACTTTTTTGATAAGCCCATAAGGTGGGATTTAGTTGCAAGTGCTAGTCATGACCAACTTTATTGAATATTTTCTTTAGGATTATTAAGATGGTATTTTCATAGCCTTATCTTGGCCATTTCCTTAGGGGTAGTATGGAGTAGAAAATCAATGCTGGATATTGAAATTTTGGCATAGGTCCTGAACATCCTAATTTTTGAAATGTGTCATGTTATCTAAGATAATGGCTTGAGGGACACCGTAGCAACAAATTAGGTACTTTAAGATGAACTTGGAAATCTACTTTCTTGTGATATAAGTCATGGGAATGGCCTCTACCCACTTTATGAAGTACTTTGTGGTGGTGATAATGAACATATGTCCACTAGATGAGGTAGGGGTGATTTTACCAATGAGATTGAGCCCCCATTGTGAAAAGGGCCAGGGTGTAATGATTGGGTGGAGCTCCAGAGCTGGTACATGGATGAGATCCCCATGGTGTTGACACTGTAGGAATTTCTTGACATATTCATGAGCTTCTCTTTCCATTGTAGGCTAGTAGTACCCTTTTCTTAGCAATTTCTTAGCGAAGGTCATACCACTTGAATGTGAACCACAAATTCCATTGCGTACCTCATTTAAAGTAGTCAATTCTTCCTCAGTGTTTAGGCATCGTAAAAGGGTTTCTTTAATACTCCTATGATACAAGGTTTCACCTAAGATAACAAAACAGGTTGAATTCTTGAGAGAGGTTCTTTTAGATTCGAGGTGATATCAGCAAGGAGAACTCCTATTCTCAGGTAGGTGTATATGTCATGATACCAACGATCACCAAGACCAATGATTTCACACAAAAATTTAGACTATGGTACCTTGAATGATGGTATGAGAAGCTTCCCTACAAGGAATTCACGCTTAGGGACATTGCATGGGATATCGAGTAGTGATCCAATTGCCACCATAACATCTACTACTCTATTGTTTACCCTTGTTATTTGTTCAAATGTGATGTCAATGAAGAACTCTTTGCGGCTTTCCACTAGTTTCTTATATGGAGTCAACTTGTCATCCTTCATTTGGTACTCATCATTTACCTAATTGATAATTATATGTGAATCTCTAGAGACCTTGAGTGCCATGATCCACCATTGTACTACTATTCTGAGTCCTATGACAAGATCCTCATACTCTGCAATGTTGTTTGTGCAAGGAAATGAAAATTTATATGACTTTGGTATGTAGTCTCCTTGTCGTGTGATGAAAAAGACTCTAGCTCTCGACCCATGCTACGTGTAGGACCCGTCAAAATGCACTTTCCAATGATCTTCAATGCTTATATTAAAGATTGATTCATCGAGGAAATTTGATATTAATGGGTTTTCTGAATATAGAGGTGCTTCTTCTAGTTGATTTTCAATCACTTGTCCCTTAATAGCTTTTCATTCCACATACTCAATATCATATTCTAAGAGGATCATAACCCACTTAGCCATTTGTCCTATAAGTGTTGCTTTAGAGAGTAAGCATTTGAGTGGGTCAATCTTGGCAATGAGTTTTATTTGATGGGATAACATGTAGTGTTTCAATTTCTATGAGGCAAACACTACTGCTAGGAAAGCATTTTCAATGAATGTGTAATTTAGCTCATGTCCTACCATGGTTCGGCTAATATAATAAATAGCTATCTCCTTCCCTTCTTCATCATGTTGAGATAAGAAAGCACCAAGGGCTACTGTTGTTACTGATATATATAGGATCAATGGTTTTCTTAGAATTGGTGGCATTAGGACTAGTGGTGTGAGCGAGTACAACTTGATTTTATTGAATGTTTGATCATATTTCTCATCCCATTTGTATACTACCCCCTTGTGGAGTAGATGAGAATATGGGATAGCCTTATCTGCTAATTGTGCTATGAATCAATAGATGGAATGGAATCTTCCTTGTGAGCCTCTTAGTTGTTTTATTGTTTTTGGTGCCTCCATTTTGAGAATTTCCTTTACCTTGGCATGATCTATCTCAATTCCCCTCATAGACACAATATACCCTAGCAGTTTCCCTGATTGTACACAAAAGACACACTTCTTTGGATTTATCCTAACTTTATACTCCTCTAGCCTATCAAAGATGGAGCTTAGTGTTGCTATGTGATCTCAGTGCTTCCTGGATTTGGCCAATATGTCATCTACATAGTCTTCCATAGTTTTATAAATCATGTCATGGAAGATTAGCATCATAGCTCTCTGGTAGGTTGCTTTGATGTTCTTCAAACCAAACATCATGTTCCAGTAATAGGTCCCCCATGGACAAGTGAGCATTATCTTATGTTGCTCCTCTTTAGCTATCATGATCTAATTATAGAGTGAGAATCCATCCATTAATGATAGCATTCAGTGTTATGTCATCATATCCATGATCATATAAATGTTTGGGACAGGAAATTCATCATTGGGACATGCTTTGTTTAGGTCTCTAAAGTCTATGCAGATGTGGATACCCCCAGTGGGCTTTGAAACAATTACAATATTTGAGACCCACTCTAGATAATCAATTGGTCGTATGAAGCCAACATCAAGGAGCTTTTTTAATTCTAGTTTGACTAATAATTATGCTATTTGTGGATGCATCTTCCTTAGTTTTTATCTCATTGGTTTTGCCTCTGGATAGACAGCTAGATGGTGAACCATAATTTCTAGATCAAGACTAGGCATATATGCATAGGTCCATGCAAAGTTTACCTTCCTTTCCCTTAGGAATGTAGCTAGGATTTCTTGTTATCTGTGCTGTCGAAAATTGGACCCGTTGCTTGACATGAGATTAAAAGGACTGAATGAGGCCCTAATCTAGTGTTGTGAGGCATTTTATGCATCCACACTAGGTCTTGGACCCTTTCAAATCAAATAACATGCTTTTAATGACATCTTGTAAAGGTGTTGTAAAGTCTTGTAAAGGAATTTCATGCTTTTCTAGACTTATTTAACTTATTTCTTCCTAATTCAACATTATAAAACATATTTAATTACATTATTACATCAATCTAGAAGATTCTTAATGTGAACTTAATGATAAACTAGTGTTGTAATGTGATTTACACATTCACATTGGTTCTTGTGCATTTCTAGGCTGTGGACCTAATATTAATGTTGTAAAGTGCATTTAATTACACATTCATATTGATTTATGTGTCCCAAGCCCTATTCAACATTTACATCATCACTAACAAGTCTTAATTTATCCATATTGTGCATCCTAAGGCTTTGAATGATCAAACACTCGACAAGATAGCATTTCAAACCTTATTTCCTATCTCCTAAGCTTCATAGGTGTTGGAATGGACCATATGGGACCCATTCACCATTCTTAGCGAATGAGTCCCATCCAAGTGGGACTCATTCACCATGCCTAGAAAATGAGTCCTATCTGGTCCCCATTTTGACCCTTGAGCCAGAAAAAGTGAAATTTAAAGTTTATTTTCACTATATGTCAGCCCGTGATGTAGTATAATCAGGTACTAAGACACAATTGACTATAAATAAGTTTATTTATCCTAATTTTCACATCTTATCTCATTATTACACCTCTCATTATCAATTCATCATCTATTTCTTATTACAAGTCAAGTAAGTTGAGGTTTCTCCATTGGAGGTCTTCAAGTGAGCATTCTAAAGCATTCAAGGGCATATTTTACATGTGCTGCAGCATACATCCAAGATCAACCATCATTTCAAGGTAATCTATTCCATTTTTCATTCTTCATTGCTTCATTTCATCAATTTGGTTTAATTACCTAAACGGGACTGTTTGACCAAGGCAAACCCCCATTCCCTAACAATCAATAATTTATCTTCTTGTATGTTGTTTGTATGCATATTTAGGTCCTTTGGAAGCTTGTAGATAATTGAATATTGCATTGCAAGGTTATTCAATTCATCCTCCTATCATTCAAGTCAAATAATCAAGGAAAAGTCACTTTCAAACCCGAAACTAACAATTTTAGAAGTAGAGACCTATAGGAGGTAGAAGTACGAATCAAACTGCACAGAATCTTCCTCTAATTTTATAGATTTTTTTAAGTGGAATGATTCGCCACCCATGGCAAATAAGTCCCACCTGTAGGCTTGAAAATTTATTTTCTGAGATTTCAACTCCTGACAGTTAGAAGCTAGACTGATTTGCCATGCTTGGCAAATGAGTCCCACTGGCCATTTGTAGTAGTTTCAAAGATATTTCAAAACCTTCCAATGGCTTCATTATACCTCTAGGTGCACTCTTATTTCATCCATTTCTTTATGTTTTGCATTCTCCATTCGTTTAATTCATATTTTAAATACATAATGTGTTTTCAAACAAATCACAATTCCTAGGTTTTACATGCATGTTTGATCAATTTCATAGTTTAGCAACATTTATATCACTCCATTTATCCCATAAAATATCACACACATCCTTATTTGAATGTGCATAAGTATTTTGTAACCCCTAATCTCTCTCTTTCTATGTGGAAAACCCTAGGAAGAGAGCCAAGCATTTTCAGGTACCAAAATCTATGTTACATTATTCTATCAAGAATGATTCTACATAGAAGGTGATATGTGGTGTTTCTTCTATCCCTAGGTTGACTAGATTGCACTTCTTTGCTAAGAATTTTGACTTCTGCTGATGTATAGCACTAAGAGGAAATTGAATCCCTCATCCTTCGATACCTTAGAGAGGTTTTCACTATTGGATGTGTCCTATTCTTTTACTATTTTCGGGTCTAAAACTGCCATAGTGTAGTTTTTACTTAAAGACCTAGATATTATTCTCAAATTTTCACTTTTGCAACTGAGGGATTCAATCATCTCCCCAGAGTAGGAATGTGTATCTAGCTCGATGTTGAATCTTGCTTTGTGATGTCCACATGGTATAGTATCCCACAATCCCATGAATTTTGAGATTGCCTCATCATTTTTGAATGTGTCCAAAATTGGTGGTCCTCATTGGTCATAGTCGATGAGTTGGGGATAGACTAATTTTAGCTCATTGGTTTGGTTGTTTGACTCAAAATACACAATGGAGATCACTAACAAGGAAGAGCCTTCAAATAGCAAACATAAATTAGTGAGGGGATCTTTGTAACACACATCAGTTATATCAAAGGTAAAGTTATCTAAAGGTAACCCTATGGATACTTGAAACTGAAGGGGAGCTTTTACTTTTTTAACTAGGGCAGCTATACCAAGTATGGTTACCTTTAGAGGAGTACATCTGAGGCCAAGATTCCTTAAGTGCTTCTCAATAATAATGGGTTCTAAAAGTCCGTTGTTATTTTGTCCAAGTTTCTTGTTCCTGTTGTAGCCCATGCCAAGAATCATCTGCAATCCTTTGTTGTCATCGTCCATGGGAAGATCAGGTGTGGGCCTATTATCTTGGTATAGTAGACTTGATGGGTCCTTTTTGTCTACCACTTCTCGGCTTAGGTGCCCCCAACACCTAAATATGGAGGGGTCTTCTTTGAAATTTTGGGATGAGATGTTATTTGGATGTGGTTTCCCATGAGATCTAAGAGATTGTGGTAACTCTCCTATCACAAAAGTATTTTTCTTCATTTTGTAGTCCCCACATCCATTGTCTTGGATAATGACTTTGATATCGGAAATATCAAGAATGGAAGGTGTCTTTGTCTCTGAAGTAGAAGCTAGGGTAGATGGTTCTATATATGGAGTTGTGGGTCCATCATCATTCTTTAGGACTTGAGGGATCTTGTAGTACTTGGATTCCATATTCTTGCAATAGTAAAATTTCTCTAAATCACCATGGATGGTGGCCTCTTGTCCTTGATAAGGAAACTTGACACATTGATGGAAGGTAGGTGCCACAGCTTTCATCCCATGGATCCATGGACGTCCCAATAGGATATTGTAAGGTAATTTAAGGTCAAGAAATTGACATGTAGTTTCCATAATAGCTAGCCCTACTTGAATAGGGAGATGAATAGTACCTTGAGACACTCTTTCTTGATCATCATATGCCCTGATCGTTATACCTTTACCTTTTTTAATGACATTCTCAAAGAATCCTAGACTTTTTATTATCTTGAGGGTACAAATATTTAGACATGCACCTCCATCCACTAAGACTCTTTTGACTTTGTTTTTAGGGATGAAGACTTTGAGATGGAGTGTCTGGTTATGAGATTGTTGGGTTGGGAGATCTTGATCAGAAAATGTTAGGAGATTTGGTGTGGTGAGGTATCCAACCATAGCTTGGAACTGGTTTGCATCAAGATCTGTGGGATGGAGGATGTGGCTAATGCTTCCTCTATGATTTTTTTGTGTCCAGGTGAGATTTTCAATAACTCCATGATGGAGATCTGAGCGGGGGTTTTTTTCAGTTGGTCCAAGACATTATAACCATTGGGAATAGATTTTGGATTAGATATAGGTGCCTTGGGTGGTTGTGATGGTCTAGAAATGGTAACTCTACCACCACATGTGGTGAATCCACAATTGGCTTGGCTCCCTTGATAGTGATGACAGTGACCCATTCATCTAGGGATGCAACAACATGGTTGTACACATGGTTTACACTTTTATACTTACCTTTTCTATTGTCATTTTTTCCCTTATTGTGATTTGGCATCAAATTCATGTATATCTTTAGGTCTTGATTTCCTACAAGTTGTTCAATGTTTATTATTTTTTCATCGATAAGGTCTTGGATCAATTTTTTTAGTCTCATGCAACTGGCCATCATGTGCTCCTTGATTTTATGAAAATCTCAAAGGTGGTTTTCATTGTACCATGGTGGTTTCACTTGGGGTTCTTGATAATTCTCATAAATGGGGATTGTAATGAGATCCTCTTGTACCATTTTTTTCATAAGAAATTCAATTGATTCCCCAAGGGGTGTGTATTTTTGTTTGGTGGAATATTTGTTCCATGGGGGTGGTCCCCCTTGATTGTTCAGATTATTGACTGCTTGGTTGTTTGGTTGTTGTGTTATAATGGTTGTTTGTCTTTTGCTTTGGTTGTTGGCTTGTGCTTGCTGATATATTTGCATGTTTTTCCTTGGAGCATGGATCACGCCTTTGGCTTCAATGACACCATCATTAGTGACATTCTTGTTTTTTTCCCATGTGAGGTTTTTCATTGTAGCTAGTGGATGAATGGTTGTCTTGGTAAGTGGGTGTTCCTCCTTGTGCAATAAGGGCTCATTTGATGTTGAGCGCCTTGGGGATCAATTGGGCATATGTGGTGATTCATTGCATTTTTAGATGGAAGGACAAGGTCCCTTCAAGATTGGCAATGATGGTGCATATTTTTTGTTCCTCTAGCATGGCCCATTTTCTTTTGTTTGCTTTGGATCACCATCATTGTAAGAAGGATGAAAATGTCTCCCCCTTGGCTTGTTTTAAGGTGGATAGCTCTTTTAGACTCACATCCATGCCTATGTTGAATGAATAGTTTTGTATGAATGTATCCACAATTTCTTGGAACTTTTTGATTCGAGGGGGAGATGAGAAAACCATTCCATGGCAAGTCTAGCCAAACTTTGAGGAAACAATGGCATTAGGTAAGAATCATCATATGCAACTTCCATATAGTATACCTAGAATTCCCTAATGTGATATTTAGGGTTTTCCTTCCCACGATATTTGTTGAATTTAGGGATTTCAAATCCTCATGGAAATAGTTTCATTGAAATGCTTCTGTCAAATGGATAAGGGCACAAGTTCTTTAGTTTTTTTCGTTGTTTTCCCTGATTGGCGGCCTAGTACCTTTTGTGAGAGAAATTTTATTTTTGTAGACACATAATCTTGCGGATCGGGTGGTGGAATGAAAATGTTTTTAGGTGGTGTGATTGTTGGTGTGATGGGTGGATTTTTTTGTGTGTTCATGGGAAGTGGTTGCAAGTTTTGTTGCACCAACAATGCTTGTTGTTGGGTTTGTTGTTGTTGTGCCAACAATGCTTGTTGTTGGGCTTGTTTTTGTGCCAACAATGCTTATTGTTGGGTTTGTTGTTGTTGTTCCAAAAATGCTTGTTGTTAGGCTTGATGTTGTTGTGCCAACAATGCTTGTTGTTGGGCTAGTATTTGGGTTGCTTCTTTCTGCACTTGATATTGTTGCAATGTTTGTTGGTAAGCTTGTTCCTAAGCTACTTTTTGTTGTGCTAGGTAGTGTGCTTGAGCTTGTTCTTGCACTTCTTGGGTGGCTTTGGTACCTTGTGTGGCTTGTTGTTGTTGCAACAAGGCTTGGGCTTGTGCTTGGGTGGCTTGTTGTGCATGTTGTATGGCTTGTTGTTCCTACGCTTGTTGTGCAACATGTTGTGTAACTTGTGTATCTTGTTGATTTTGCTATTGTTGGAGTTCCTTTTGATAGGCTTGTCAAGCTACTTGTAGTGTTATGTTGTATTGGTTCACCATGTTTGGTTTTGGAGGTAGTGGTGGAGGATTCATAATTGTGTGAGATGGGGTGATGAGATTTTGTTGAGGTGGTTGTTGAGATGTGGTTTGAGTGATTATGGTAGATGGTGTGATTGATATGATGGGTCCTTGGGAGACCACGTTTTCATGCATTGTGATGACTAATGGCGTTGCTTGGATGGATGCCACCTGTTGTCGTGATATTGGTGGCATGATTGGAGGATTGTTTTGGTCTAATTGATATGGGATCATTATGTTAGGTAGAGGGGGTTTCCCTAAACTAGTGATTGATATAGATGTTGGTTTTAGAGGGGGTAGTGGCAGAGGAATTGGTGGTAGCATTGGTGGTGGAAGTGGTGGAAAATTTCCTTGAGCAAGTGAAGATGAGGCCGCAAAGATTCCCCCTTGTTAAAATAGACCCACTTGTCCTTGTGGTACCATTGGGAGAGAGACTTGTGCGTTTAGAGAATATGTGAGTTTTGTAGCAAAAGTGGACAGATTATTGGTGTCATGGAAGACGAGTGGAACATATGGATGCTTAGTATTTTGAGGGACAGTATTTGATAGACCCAAGATCGTATTTTTGTCCAAGTTTTGATTATTTAGAAGGGGGCATGTTTGAAGAGCATGGAGTAATGAACTCCCCTTGTTGACAATAGGTTGAGTTGGAGCAAGGGATGATGTGGGTTGTGGGATGGTTTGGACAAAATTTTCAAAAAATGGTGTGAATGGTACAAGTAGCATATTCTCAAAAGGTTTCTCCACAATAGTGCTTACATCATAATCAAAAGGGAGTTTGGCCCCTTTTTTTTGCCAATTCTAGCATGCATTGTGAAGGATTAAGTCTCATAATGGCATTGACAATTTTGTGAGTCTTAGGATTTTGGACCATTTCTATGATTTCATCTTGATTCATTCCTAGGACATTGTTGGTTATGTCCTCGACTTGACAATATCCCTCTTGAAGATTTTCTGGTACTAGAGGAAGATTGGGTAGGGGATTGCTAGATCCAATGGGATTGATTTTAGGAGTGGTTTGACTCAAGTCACTTGAAGTAGATGTTTCTTTGTTGGCTTCCATGTTTTTCTTGTCTTAAGATCTAGTTTGAACCATAAAATAGGGATCAATTTTGTGGGAGGTGAACCTCTAACTCCTTATATTGATCTAAACTTTAGGCACAAAAAATAAATTCTAGGATGTTTAAGGATCAGAGGGTGATGATGAGATAAATGAAAGATGGATGATGTGAATGATTGAACTCTTAAGAAATCTTGAAGGGGATACTAGACTTTAGGAATTTTTGATTTTTTGATTTTGGATTTGATTTGGTTTGATTTGATTTTGGATTTGATTCTGATTTGGATGTTTGGATAATGAACTTGTAGATCCCAAGATGTTGGATGTTATCTTGAGATGAACTTTTCCACAAGGTGATAATTTGACTAAGTGTATGAAGAAGGATGCATCCACACACACTTAGTCAAACAAGTTGATTTTGATTTGATTTAAAGGTTTTCCAAAAGTATAGCATGAAGGATTTTTCCAATATTTCTAAGAGTTGTTTGTGAGATGGATTTTGATTGATGTTTGAGGATGGATGAAAGTGTTAATTTTGATCCTAAGTGAACTTAGAGAGACTTTTGTTTACAAGACCTAGGTATTGAAGAACATGCTATACTTCTAAGAACTTGCTAACCCTACAAAGTGAGATACTCAAAATGTTGAAAAAGACTTGGATTTTGACAATAATAGAATGAGTACAAGTTTGGGTTGTCCTATGATGCACGTTTTTAGAAGTTATAGAGCAACCTTTCTCTAACTATGTAAAGCATATACTAGCATTTCTTGAGATTTCTTGGACTAAGATGTTTGTTTCGCTTGATGGACTTTGGTTTTGGGACTTTGATCTTTTGGGAAATCATTTGACAAAACACATGTGAGGTTCAATTTGTCTTTTATTCTTGCTTAATGAGTTATTTTTACCACAAACACTTTCTTGCTAAGCTTTTGAACTAAATGTAGATAATGTCTCAATTTCTTTTCATCCCACAAAGCCCATTATGTGGAAATCAAGAAAATCAAGGCAATAGTTCCCTAATGTGACTTTAGAGAGAAAATTAAGATATAAATCCAAATACGTAGAAGATTCTAAGGATGAAATCCCTAGGGACAAGTAGTAGCACTTGAATTCTTTCAAAGGTATTTGCTTCTACTAAAGGGTTTAAAATTTTATGACCATTGTTGAATGTTTGTTTTACATATTTTGGATCCAAACAATGTGTTTAACTGACTCAAAATTGTAAGTCCTAGGATGGAAAATAAAATATTTGTTGAATTTCCCACTTGGATAAATCTAGTTGCGCTTATTCAGAGTGGATGACTAGAAGCTTGACCACACTAGATCACCTCCATAGAACTCACTTCTATGGGTTAGCAAAGCTTCAGTTCTCATGAATCTCCCATGATGAACTTTTCATCTCTACAAAGAATCACAAGTATGTGGGATGGTTCCAGAGGTCTGATCTCTTCTCACCAACAAATATTGGGATTTTTGGCCACTACACAATGGTTCATAATAAGTTCATCCAATTCAAAGGACATGATGATAAACTCCCTCAAGTGGTCTCCCAACCCTTACAACAAGGGATTTACGCATCATAAAGATACTAGGGGAGAGCTATCATGCATCACTGAGTTGATTGCAAACTTTCCTTGTAACCACAAATTTGTATAGCAGTTCAGAAGAGCCTGGCTTATGATCATTACCACTTGGCTTGTTCCTTTGTGGTGAGTACTTTTTCCCACCAAGGAAGGCCCTCTAAAGGTAAACAAAAGTGAGTAAGTACATCCGTAGTTTGATCAATCTTTTTTTGCGTGAACAAAGAGAGAACACACACAATATACTTAGCTCACACTAGCAAGATTTGTTCAATTTTTAAAAGCACAAATTGAAGTGTGGAGGCAACCTTTTAGACAACCTAATATCACCAAAATACTTTTGATTCTCAAGATTGTTGTGAAGCATGAGAGAAGTGCATTAGCCTTTTAAATGATATTAGTTTCTAGAAAGGATTACAAAACAAGAAACACACATATTCATTTTATACTTCAAAAGCAGTAATGGGTTCTTTTTATAGAACCAAATCAACTGTTTGAAGTTGTTTTGTTCAATTTTAGACCAAATCGAAAAGCTAGTAAGTGTCTAAGTTCAATTTTAACCAACCTGAAGAGATCAAATCAATGGTTAATTTTAAACCCAAAACCGAAGTGCGTTGGCTGAAAATAGAAAACGAAAGAAAAAAATGGAAACCCTGAGCATTTACAAATGCTTTGTCAATTTTAAGTTCATTGCTCAATTTTCTTCAACTCCAATTTGTTTGTGTTCTTTGATTCCAATGTGAGAGAAAAACCACCGTTGTTTCTTGATGCCAACCTCCCTACAAACATTACAAAATAATTGAAAATAATATTTATTTCAAGGATTTTATGGCTATTACAAAACTAGCACTAGAAATTAGATTATATGCACCCCTAAAAATTAGATTTGATGTAAATAATAAAGTGTGCATCCCTTTGAAGGCATGGTAGAAAGATGATTTAGAAACTCCAATGCAAATCCTCATGAACAAGTTGCAATGAAGAAGTGGTCTAATTTTGGTAGTCCAAAAGTGAAGTCCCTAAGTTTTATGCATTAGCATTCAACCTACACAATGAGAGATCCTATATGAAACCACACAACATAAAATACATTAGCATGTGACTTAAAAATTTGAAGGATGTGAGGAAGCTTCATGCTAAATCATGACTTATCAATCAAATGCTTTTCTCCAACAAAATGACAGTGAGTAAACTAAATGCAGCCAAAAAAACTAGGAACCAATTGAATGTAATAAAATTTGGAAGTCGATCCCCAAATCTACAATTATTATAATCAAATCATGAAGTCCAAAACTGACCTATCAAATCCAATACACATCCATAATAAAACAAAAAAGTAATTTAAAATATATAACTTGTAGAGTGAGCACGCATATCTAATAGAGTTTTTTAGATAGAATAAATTTTGAAAGCCCAATCGTGAATCAACTTCCAAAATAAGAAGCATGGAAGCCACACCAACAAGAGTAACACAAGTTGAAGTTTATGTGCCTAGCAACATTAACTCCTCTGCAGATATTTATTTTATGTCGCCTAGTTCAGACCATTATCATTACTGTTATTGTAGTGAAAAGACATACATACATATTTTGAAAACAACAGACATACAATAATCATTATTGTTATTCTCATAGATATACATACATATTTCAAAAGCAGTAGAGATTTTGATCTATTCATAGTGTAACAGAGAATGAAGGCTTCTTTAAAATCTTTCAAACTAATACAATTAGTAGGTGAAAAACTTTTAGGTGCGAACTTAAAGTGGTATAAACTTTCAAGAAAATGCAATTGGCAGGTGTAAAGCCACAACCACAACCTCTAACCAGCAGTCTCTGCCTACACCAAAATATTTGGACTTCTAGCAGATTGATGAATAAACTTAAAATAGTTAATATTAGATTCATGAATGTAGATAAATCATGGCAAATAAAGATAGCAATATTAATGAGAGAAACAGTGTACTTCCTTGCCCACGCCAAAATGGAAGCATAGAGATTCAAAAAAAAAAAAAATGTAGCTTAGTTAAACACAAATCCAATGAAGAGTGTTCCTATTTCCCTGAATGCTTCAACATCTAGATGCATGTTAAATATATATGGAATGACCGAACATTTAACAAAGCATTTCAATAAATTGATTTTTCTGAGAAGGAAAAATAGACCACTAACTAAAAATGAAATGTAGATTACAGTGCCCTCCTTCTAGCACTAGATGTAGATGCTAAAATCTACAAATGCTTAAACTTTAATACACATTAGCATGGTTAATCATTTAAAGGAAAGCAAACATAACATCACTATTAAATACTCCAACATGCTTCATAATGCAAACAAAACAACAAAAGATCAAATAAACTAATAAGGAGCATACAAAAAGCATGGTGCATACCTATCCCATAGTGGATTGGTGCTACTTTGATGTGGAAAGTATCCCTTTCCCAACCCTTGATAATATCTTGGATGGATGTGTGATGAACAAAATCACAAGAAACTAACTATGAATGATGAAATCTATGCTAAATTGGCTGAAAATATGGATGATTTGTGGATTCAAATGACAATAATAAAATTGCATGGATTGTGGATTCAAATGCATAAACTTGTTGATTCAAAATGCCTAAGATTGTGTCCCCAAATACAATAGAGAAAGCCTCTATTTATAAGGAAGAAGGATGGAAGAATGGAGAATAGGATGCATGTGGGATTAAACTTGAGCCAATGGCATTTTTCCACTTGTCAACATGCTAATGAAGGAGGGTGGAGAACATTTTGAACAATGTGCATGTTAAATGGATATAGGTGGAATTTGAAATTCAAAAGATGGCTTGTGGAGGAAGAGTTGTAAGAGAAGTAAATGCCAAGTTGGCTCAAGAAGAAGGACATGTAAGAGACTTAAATGCCATGTTGCAGGACAAAGTCCTTTGGGAGGGATATTTCAAATTGATGGAATATTCCAAGGATATGCCACATTTGAATGAAAATAGAAGAATTAATAAATCAACTAAATTGATTTACATGTGCAAGTTGCAAAAGCTAGAGAAAAGAGGATTAGTATTAGGAGTTAATTAGGATTTAATTAACTTAGATGGAAGTTAGTTTGATTTCACATTTGATTTAGATATTTAGATTTATTTAAATCAAAATGAGGGGATTTTGAGGTATTAGTAATTTAATTAAATAAATTTGATTTATTCAATTAAATGAAGATTATTAGGATTTAATTAAATAAAGTTGATTTATTCAATTAAAAGATATGACTTTAGAATTTAACTAAATAAAATTAATTTATTTAATTGAAAGAGGACTTTAGGAATTTAATGAATTTAATCAAATAAATATTATTCAATTAAATGGTTAGTATGGATGTGATTAAGGAAGAATTGGTGTTAGTGAATCAGAATTGAGTGCACGATATCAATCAAGATAATTTGAATGTCTACAAAAATATATGTATTATATAGTATAATATAATAATATATATATTATAATATATAATATAATATTATATTGTATACTATATAGTACATATATTTTGTATAGTATATATTAAAATATAATATTATATTATATATTGTAATAATATAATATAATAATATATTTTAATATATACTATACAAAATATATGTACTATATAGTATACAATATAATATATAATATATAGTATACAATATAATATATAATATATAGTATACAATATAATATATAATATATAATATATAATATATAATATAATAATATAATAATATATAATATAATATATATATAAAATATATATTATAATACATAGTATTATATATTATAAACATTTGTATTATAAATATATCTATTATAAATAATATAAAAAAATATAACTAATGGATATCTATTTTGGTTTGGTAATACCAAACCAAAATGGATATTGGCTCAGGATTTGGTTTGGGGTTGCCTGACCTGGAAAGTCAACTAAAAAAAAGTGTTTTTGAAAATTTGTTTAGTTTTTTGAAGTTTTTCCTTGTGGCTGACGATTTTTTTTTACCCAAATTTCATCAAACGAAAAGGGTTTATAGAAAAAAATTAGCTTTCCACCAATATAACTTTTTCCTTATTTTGAATTTAATAAATTATTATTATTGATTTTCTACCTACATTACGTCTAAAGTCCTAATTGATAAGCTAAATGAAAAACTTAGATCTATAAGTTTCAATCTACTTTACATTTTTCGAATCTACAAGATGCACCGCACCACAATCTATGCTTCACGTACTATAGGATAAAAAAAAATTGAATTTCATAATTTTTTGACCATGTTATGGTGATCAGACACAAACATTTTAATAATTCTAAAAATTTATAAAAAAATATTATGATTTTCTTGTACTAAGGGTGGTCAAACATACACCTGCTTCTTATCTTTTTCCTGAAATTTTAGTACCACCACATTGAAATTTCAAATTTTCTCAAAAATAATTTACTTTTTAAAAAAAAATGACTAGTAGCCTAGAAACTACATTCAATTTTCTACAACTTTCGTTCTTACATATTTTTTAAATTGTGTTAATAACCTATTCAAATTTTTATGTCAAGTTGCCTAACTCTGATTTTCTAAATTTTCATCGCCACTTAGAGGCCTAGTTTGGACCCCCACCATCCTACACTAGCCATAATATGTACTTTGAGGCACATGTCATCCCACGATATCTCACTCACCATGGATCTTGGGTTTTCTGACTCTCTTTCTGATAGTGTTGATAATCAACCCTCCATACCTCATTTCCAATGACTTCACTTCCTACAACCAATGTGCTTAATGTCACTAACACCATCCCTACCATCCCTAATTCCACTCAAGTTTTGGGGTCTACTCAAAGCCAAGGTGGAATTCCAATTCCATCCTCCATGATACCAATGTCAATTGCTACATACACTAGTACACAACCCACAACAATCTTTCAACCTATAAAAGCCTTTCAACCTACAACAACCCTTCAACCTACCACAACCATTCAACCAACCACAATGTAATCATACCTAAGTTAGCATTGTGTATAGTTCCATAGGTATTCCTATAGGAAATACTTCTAGCCTTGTCCATTTGAACACAATAACTCCTTAACAATGTACCTTCACCAACCTGTAATTCACTAGCCCTTCGCATACATACACCACTCTACCTTATTCCCTTCAACCTTACAACCAAATTGATCCTATCCTTAACTACCTCTTGCAAACTATGACATCCCTCCAACAAAAAGTGGCAACATTACAACAAAACAACAACAATAAACCTTTACAATACATCAAATCCAACCCACTATCCTTCAACATATTAAGAGAAAAAATGCCACAAGGTATAGAAGTCCCTCAATTTGAGAAATATGCTGGAAAAGGAGATCTTGTTTACCATGTTTCTGCCTTCACAGCCTTGTGTAGTGATTTCATCTTTGAAGATTAAATCTTGGCTAAGCTCTTTCCTATGTCCTTAAAGGATACTGCTTTAGAGTGGTTCTCTTGTTTACCAACAATTCAATTGGTTCATTCAATGAACTCATTTATGCCTTTTACAACCACTTCCATATTCACATGGGTCCCAAGATGACGTTTGCTAACTTAATGACATGCAAACAAAAAGAGGATGAGAAAGTGACTAACTTCATAACAAGATATCAAACACTTTCTTCACAAGTAAACATTAAGATTCCTGATGTAGACCTTCAATGAATGTTTATTTCCAACTCACAAGATAAACTCCAAATTTTTTAAATTTTTTTGAGATTTCCATCCTTCACATAGTTATGTACTTCCCTTCATGATTACCAAAATTCAACTTGCAGTTATGATGTGAAAAATCCCCCTAGTCATATTGAAAAAATATGAATCTACAACTCAAAATGGCTATCAACCTTTCAAGAAGCATAATAAGGGATTTTTAAACTGAATTCCCCTCAAATGAGGCAACAAACTAATATTATGGTGGATGCTATAAAAAAATAACTCCTTTCGGGGAGGGGGATAGGGAGTTCACTCCTTCACTCAATACCCTTCATAATATCATGTTGCAGCTCATTGACAAGAACATGCTTACGTTACCTCCTATTAGAGAATATGACCCTAATATACCATTTCCTAAAGGCTTTCAAAAAATTATTATTGTCATTACCATCAACAAAATGGTCATGGTACAAAATATTGTAAGTGTCTTAACCATCTTGTACAAGACCTCATTGACAATAATCAACTTTGAATTGGAGGTGTGAATGATCAAGGTAATAAGTCTATAGCCCCTCCTAGTCAAAATTTGTAAATCTTTACAAATCCCATGCCTAAACACACTGTTTCATTTGTCAAAGCTAGTGAAACTAAGAATGATGTGATGAATGTTGACACAGATGATGACAATATTGATATTATTAAACAATGTCCCATAAAGGAAGTGATTGCATTTATTGAAGCTAGACCTCGTAAGGGATCAACTAAAAATCCTTGTGATATTGTTTTCTCACAAAACAACATACTTAAACATGTACCTGATGGTCCTCTTTACATAGCTAGCCAAATCAATAATGAGCCCACTAATGGTATATTAATTGATCCTATTTTTTGAGTGAATGTGATCATTTAAGAATTCTTATATGTTCATGAACTATATCAAGATACATACAAAAAATTGAAAGCATGGATCAAGACACATAATGGGTTTGTTTTCCCTACGATAGGCTCCAAAGATCTCCCTTTAAAAGTGGGACCGAAAACACTAACTATATCATTTTCCATCATCCTGTAATCAGACCAATTTCATGTGAAGCTAGGCTATCCATGGCTTTACTCATTGAATTCCATCCCTTTAGTTGCACATAAACTTCTAAAGTTTCCATTTGGCAATGATATCTTTACTTTGCATCATAGTGGATTTAATCTTGCATCAACTCGAGGGAATTTTTCACTAGATTTCTTTTGGCCTAAGCCTATGGAACATATCAAGCCTTGTGAGGATTTCTTTTTCAAATCATATCACAGGTTCAAGGAAAAGAAAATAGCAGAATTATCCCTTCAAAACATGCCTCAACCTATAAATGAAACACCTATCATTGATGTTCAAAGCAATGATTGAACCAAAAGCCCTTCCAAACATACAAGAGCAACATATGGAAAAACCTCCCACAATTTCCTACAAGAGACCACGAGATAACACAAATAATCCCGTTGTCCCTCTTAGAGTCAAACAAGTTTAAAAACTCAAAGAGAAAGTGGTCGAACAACCTACTGTTGTTTCTTCTATTACTCCCAAGGAAGAGAAGGAACCTATGATTGAAAAACTCGTGCTCTTACACAAATACAAATTGACAATAGATTGAAAAGGAATCAAAGTGCTAGAGAGTGTACACATAGACATCATGCTATTGCTCATAGATTACAAACAAAAGAAGACAAGAACAACATACAAAATCATAATACAAACTTACCTAAAGCAATGGATGATGAATCTATACCATAGCCACAACATAAACAAGAACATTCCATGGAAATTGTCATTTGACCTCCTGTTGTGATAAATATAGATGATGGCATTTACAAAGATTGATGAACAAGTAAATGATGAGTTGAATACATTGTTTTCTTCTTCTATGAGCTTAGATGACAAATCTCCTAAAAAGAGTATTGAACTTGGTGGTTCCCCTAGTTCAACACTTGCTCTTGTCCCTTTAGCTAGTTGTTTTCCTTTCATTTATATCGACTGAGATTGGGATGTGGATGACCTACTTTTGGATGACTCACAGGTGCCTTGTAACTAGTATTTTACATTTCACATTTTCTTTATGTGATTGCATGTGCATAATGTGATCCCCCGTGTTGTTTCATTCAATGTACCTTTCTCTTTTTGTGCATTCCTCTACTTGTACCTTTCATTCTTCTATATGTGGTAATCATTTCATTTTTCTTGTGCTTTCTTTTCAGGGATGACACAAGGCATTGAGACATTTAGGTCTCTTCCAAGTTGACCCAAAATCTTTTCTCTTATCTTTTTCATTTGTCTTGTTTTTTCGTTTTGGGGATGACGCAAGCCATTGAGCCATTTGGGTCTCTTCCATGTTGACTCAAAAGACTTTTTCTTTATTTTCGATTTCTTTGTGTCATTCTTCCAGTTCTAGGAGTATTTGGAGAATGATGAAAGTTCCATGCTCTATGAAAAAATTGTAACAAAGACATACTAACCCCGAATCCATGGATCCCTTATGTATTTGTGGGGGCAACCCTTCCTATTTCATGATGCAGCTTATTTCAAAAGCATATGACTTGGCGTAGGGTTTTCTTAGGAAATCTATCATGTCTTGGGATAAACATTTCGCTACTTTAAAGCAATTGATCATAGTAATGGTGTAGCAACCTCTTTAAAGTGGGCACATACATCAATGACATCTTTCAACAAAATTTCATGGCATGATTTTTCTTTTTCCTTATGACGTGTCCTCTTCTTGGTGGTGTCATTTGGTTTGATGTCCTCCAAGAGTGTATGATCTACCATCATGGCATGATGCAAATGAGGCATCCCATGAGTGACGATCTAACACCTTTGACTTGCCCTCTCTTAGAGACATTAGGAACAAAGCTCCCTAAGACCTTACGTGAACAAAAAAAATCCCCTTTAACAAAAGCTTACATACATGACATTACAAAAGTAGTTACAATAGCATTACATTGTGGTTCCTTATTGAAGTTGTTAGGAGGATAACTTCAGTATGGTATGAGAGCCTAATACGATTCTCTCATTTTCCACCTCCTTGGGATAACTCACCTAGTGGACAGACTAGGGTTCCACTAGCCTAGAGTGAGCAGCATAT